>CM016624.1:74361478-74548978 GCA_005393395.2 Gossypium australe
AGGACTATTACTGAATAGGGCTTAGGCCCAGACTGTTACTACATGATAGGGAATTACACACTGAGTTCTCGTAACTCACCCTTTTCTTTTAACTATACAGGAAATCCCCTGTAACAGCCCAATTTAGAGGCTAGTCAGAATAGTGATCTCGGGATCACTAATTTGAGATTAGAGAAATTTATTTTCATGTTATATTATGAGTCAGAGCGTGATAGTATATGTGCATGAAAATTTTGGTGCCTTAATTTTAACGATTTCATGTTTAATCGCAAAAAAGGACTAAATCACATAAAGTACGAAAGTTCCATTCTATAAGTTAAAGGTACGAAATAGCCATAGATTGACAATTGGAGGTCTTTAAAAGGCAATTAGACCCCCGATATTGGCTTGGCCGGCCATAAACTTCATAGGGGACAAGAATTGACCAAGTTGGTCAAAGTTGGTGGTGTTTGGTGGATGAATTGTTAGTTTAATATTACAATAATGAAACAAAAGATATCATATTTCTCTCCATCTCCCTCCGCTGAAAATAACAAGAAAAATAGGGGTTGAAAGCTTCAAAAATTTCAGCACACTCTTCTCTTCACAAGTAAGTGTTCTAGTGATCTTTTCTTGAAAATAGTTGTACTTTTGAGACCCCTAAAGCTTAAGCTTTCAAATGATAGGACTAATGTGCAATATGGTGAAGAGTTTAGAGTCTTGCCATGAGAGTTATCATTTTTATTTGCTATATTTTTATGGAAGAAATTGAGTCTTAGTTGCTAGATGAACAACTTTTGTGAAAGGTGTTGTCTTGAAAACACCTAATTGGACCTTGATGAAAAGGTTACAAATTTGTGGTAATTGTGTGAAATGTTGAGTTTTGATGATAGCTATAAGAGTATTAAATTTTCACCTAGGCTTGTTGATCGTTGACTTCAGAGTTTTAAATTTATAATGATCGAACCTGAAAACTAACTATGACAATGATTGAGGCAAGTGCACCTATCGAACAGTAGTATAGCTTAGGCAAGACCTGATTGTAGAATCGAAAGGAACTAAAAGTAATAATACTAACTTTCTTTTTATTATCTAGCCTAAAATAAGTGAAGTTGTTGTTTAATCTAAATTTAACTAACTACTAAGCTAAAGACACAAAGACAAAAAGAATGAATTGGGGGAAATACTATTGGAAAAACTCAGTTGATTCAAATGATACCCTTAGGAAGAATCCACCTAGACTTCACTTGTTATCTAACACTGAACCAGACGATTTATTCACTTGACTTGATCTGTAAGATTCCATAAGTTATATCAAACCCTCTCTCAAGGCGAATAACGTGTAACCCTAGGTTGATTAATTGAAATCTCTTTCTAATTAAAACCCCTAGACTCGCATTAACTCGATCTATGGACTCCCGTATTAGGTTTCACCCTAATCCGGCAAAACCTCGTCACCCTATCTCTAGGCACGCGATCAACTCCGCTTAATTATGTTAGATCTACTCTTAAGCAGAGACTTTTGCTCCTCCACCTAATCACATTCAACTTGAATCAATATCCCGAAAATATTAACACAAGAATTAAGCATACATAATTAAGAACAAATCAAGTATTTATCATATAGTTCAGAAAACAATAACAAGATCCATCTTAGGTTTCATCCCCTTCAGGAATCTAAAGGGTTTAGCTCATAGCAATAAAAGAAAACATCTCAGAATAAAAGATAAAACAAAACATAAGAAACCCCTAAAACCCCCTGAAGGAAGTGAAGGAGAGATCCGCCGTCTTGAGTAGAATTCTGGCTTCTTGAGATGGATCAACTGGCTATCTTCGAGTGATTCCCACAAGTCTGACCTTTCTGACTCGTCTCCTTGGCCTAGCTAGCCGCCCCCTTTTGAAGGTTATACTTAGGGTGTTTATATAGGCTTTTGAAATAGGTTTCTTTGCCCCTAAGTATCCTTTTCTGAGTGAAATTGCTCTTCTCCACGATAGGGGCACGCCCATGGAACACGTCCGTGTGAATCGTGGCCAGGCCGTGTTCGAACCTGTTGAATAAGGCACGGCCATGTGGTCTTGGGCCCAGGCCGTGTGGATTTCGTGATATGGCCCATTTACTCTGTTTTGGGCCCGTTTTACATTCTTTTCATCCTCGGGTGCTTTCCTGAGTATAAAATATGAAAAGAAAGGATTAAGAGCACCTTTTTACATAAATCAAGGGATAAATCATCCAAAAGTATGCTAAATGTGGGATTAAAATATGTTACTTTTACGATTTATCACATACCCCCACACTTAAGCTTTTGCTTGTCCTCAAGCAAAATTCTCAACTTACAATTAAAATGAACTTTCCATAATTTAATATCCTTATCAACAATGTCTCATCATAATCCATAGATAATTTATACATGGATAATTTAACTTAAAGAGTCCTAAAGATTCAAACAATATAAGTCATACATTTGTATCACAAAAACGTAGGTGTTTCCTCTTACCTGAGTAATTACCTTTAATTCAAAACCAACAAGGATTGACATCCTCAGAGAAGATTCACTCAAATCACTCGAAGTGTTTAAGGTTCAGGAAAAGAGCACTCATAAGTCGAACTTGAAAAGTTAATCCCATAGGCTTGCCTGGAAATCAAATCTCCACCACTGTAAAATGAGATGATAAATAGATCAAAAGGTCTTTAACAGGGCTGTAACGGGGATAGGGTTAAAGGTGTGGATAAAGGCTGAAATAGAAGGTTAGAATTGAGATTGAATTGACAAGTTACCTATCTAGAGATGATAATAAATAATTACATCAACTGAAAAGTAATAACCCTAATAATACAAGCTTTTCTTTTGATAAATAGATTTTAACTCTATAAGCTCACTTTTCATAATACTAATATTGAACATACTTCGATTTTTTTAACAAAACAATAACAAATCAAATAAAGAATTTTCTTACAGAAATAAAATAATTAGGCAACCAATCAAATCAAATCTCGACATAAGGGTAGTCAAAAGGAATGGTGATAACAAATACAAAGGGTTTTGGGGTAATATTAGTGGGTGAGTCAATAAAAAGGGTTGTTAGGATTAAACGGGGTTTACTAGGGGTTAGTTGTAAAGGTAGGCTTTTTAGTGGAGTGAGTGGGTTAAAACCTAGGTGCCTTTATCATCTCTGTATATCAAATCATAGGTGTGGTCTCAACATGTATAATCGAGGCAAGTTCTAGAATAACAGTTCAATGTTGACACACTCATAATTAAGAAGTGAGCAAGAAAAAGAATATATGCTCTATAAGGCTCAAAATCTCACAAAAATTATGGGTGTTTTGATATCAACCTCGTAAATTTTAAATTTCAAAGTAATATTCAAATTTAGGTTAACAACCTAACAAAATTTTTAATTCTAAAAACAGACTTATCATGCTTGATTCTCTAGTATCTTAAAATTTAAATCATCAATGCACAATTAACTATGGATTACTAAAAAGCATATCAATAAAAATCATAAATCATCAGAAATTTCATCCTAATTAGTAGTATGAGGAAATTACATAAGAACAAGATATAATTCAGGGATTTGAGAATAATGCAAAAAGTTAGGCACTTTTACCCCTCCACACTTAAGATGTACATTGCCCTCAATGTACAAAATAGCATTTAGTAGAAAAAAATGAGAGGGAGAGAAGTGAAACTTCCTGAATTTTGGATGGATTCCTTGAGTCGGATGGTGTGGAAACTTGATTTGGAGGTGAAAGATAAGTTGGAGGGGCCATCTTTGTTGTGGTGGTTACTAACGAGCTCTACACTAGATGAAGAAATTAGGGAACCTGGGAAGATTTAGCCAAGAAATCTGAAGAGACATTAAAAATAAACTAATAATGTAATTAAAGACAAGAAAGATAGAGAGAAGGAGACTAAGAAGGAAAATAAAAGTAAAAGAAAAGGTTAATGGACTGGTAAGTCCTTATTGATGGATGGTTTGCGAGGTGGGTGTTATTTTTAGGGTTGCTTGTCATGGCGGTGGCAGAAGTGGCGTGATTCCCAAGCAACCTTTAGAACTTCTCAGGCTGCGGTGGTGGTGGTGGTGGTTCCCAAGGTGTGATTCCCTAACAGCCTGAAGAACCTGACACTAAGAAACTAAATTAAAATAACCTAAATTAAGCATAAGATAGTCAAAGGGAAGGAAATCGAAGCAAAAGAGAAAAGAAAAATAGAACCGATAAGGTCTCAAAGACCCTTGGCGTGTTGGAGAGTTAAAGCGGTCGGCATGAACTTATATAGATCGGTCTCCTTTGAGGAGACTTGTGCTTGGCTTCTTCCGCTTCTTCGACATGGATATGTGTAGCTTAAGAGGTTGGAGGCCTTGTTATGGAAAGAAGAGAAGTCTTAGAAAAGGGAAGGAAGAAAGAAGATGGGGAGTTGGTGAGAAGAAGGGGAAAGGGAGTGTGGGTTTAAATAATTTTTTTTTTTTGTTGGGCCTGATGCTCCCCCACCCTCGTGGACCGTGGGCATGTTGATTCACACAGCTGCCTCGCACGGTCGTGTTTTGCGACATGTTGTTTCTCCCACGCTCGTTTTTTTAGCCTACGACGCCTGTTTCTGATAAGTCAGTGTCGACCATGGCCGCGTCGCACGGTCGTGGTGTACTGTCGGTGCCCGTGGAGTGGTGGTTGGGTCTGTGACTCAAAGATTTGATTCTTTCTGACTTGTACCTCTTCTGCCATTGTCAGTACGGAGATTCTGTACTTCCACATGGCCACGACCGTGTGGCCTGGAATTCTGCACTTTTTTTTTCTCTTTTTTTTTAATTTATTTAAAGTTAGGTGCTAAAAAGGAAAGTATAAAGTGGAATAAGTAAAAATGTAAAAGTTGACAGGGTTAGTACTCGGGTTGACTCCCAAGAAGCGCTCGTTTAAAGTCTTAAGCTAGACTTTCCTCGTATTCGCAAAAATCAGGGTGGTTTAAAAGTTTGAATATCTTCCCTCATGCTATCAGTTCTATTTTCTTGATAAAGTTTAAGTCGAGAAGCATTTACCTTAAAAGAGTCGAATATAGGATTGCTTACCTCAACTGTTCCATATGGGAAAATATTGTGTATCTCAAGAGGGATTTCTTTGTTCGTGTTCAGGTATGGTGTGGTGATGCGAGGATCTACTTTATCTAACAGTACCTGGTCTTCTATTTTGAAGTGGTGTGATGTTCCTATGAGCTCTTTTGGGGGCTCCTTTAGTTTTACTTCGTGTGGTTCCGATTCTTCTTTAAAGTGTGTCACCCACTATTCTAATTTGTCAATCTTAAGGCTTCGTTCTTTATGTAATTCGTCTTTGTTGGCATGGGGTCCATGACTTGGCTCAGGTTTGTAACCTTGTGGTATTTCCTGTGGTGAAGATTGAACAATCTGGTTATCAATTGAATTTACTTTCTCACCTTCATCAATTGTTGTCCTGGCCAAGTCAAGAGATTGTCAACTGATCGATTCGTCACCTACATGAAGTATGAGTTCTCCTGCGCCAACATCAATTTTAGTCCTAGCAGTTGCTAAAAAGGGTCTTCCTAGGATTAAAGGAATTGAATTGTCCTCATCCATGTCTAAGACAACAAAATCTACTGGGAAAACAAATTTATCAATTTTCACAAGAACATCTTTGATAATACCCCTAAGAATTGTAACAGTTTTATCAGCTAATTGAATACTCATCCTAGTTTGTTTAGGTTTCCCTAAACCTAGTTGTTTAAACATTTTATAAGGCATGACATTTATACTCACCCCTAAATCAGCTAACGCATTATCAATAGTTGAACTACCAATTAAGCATGGAATTGTAAAACTCCCTGGATCTTTTAGCTTTCGCGATAGTCTATTCTGTAACATTGCTGAGCATAGTGTGTTTAATTCTACATGTGGCTCCTCGTCTAACTTATGCTTGTTCGTCAAGAGTTGTTTTAAAAATTTCCTCGAATCTAGCATCTGTGAAAGAGATTCAAGAAGAGGTAAGTTGATATGTAATTTCTTTAAAAGTTTAAGAAACTTACTGAACTGTTCCTCTGTATTGTCTCTCTTCATCGCTTCGGGATAAGGAATGCGAGGCTGGTACTTTTTGATTATCGATTTTGGGTTTTCTGGTGTTACCTTAACTTTACCTTATTCTACCTCGTTTTCTTGTATTGGATTGGGTTCATCTAACCCTATACTATCATGAGCTGTGATGACTTGGATTTGCTCCTTTGGGTTAATCTCAGTGTTGCTTGGTAGACGCCCTTGCGGTCGTTCGAAAATTTTATTTGCAAGTTGTCCAACTATCTTGGTAAGTTCCCCAACTTGGCTCTCGATCCTTTTGATTGATGCCTGTTGATTCTTAAGGGTGGTCTCAGTGTCTTGGAGACGGTTATCTGTGGCTGCCATGAATTTTGTCAGCATCTCTTCGAGGTTCGGCCTCTTTTCCTGTGGATAGGACTAATTTTGGAAATTTGGAGGAGGTTGTTGTCTTTGATTTCCTTGATTTCCTTGACCTCCCCTTGAAAAATTTGGGTGGTTCCTCCAACCTGGATTATAATTATTACCATAAGGGTTATTATTAGATCTGAAATTATTACCTATATAGTTCATCTGTTCACTTTCTATGCCCAGTTGGTAGGGTGGGTACTCAGGATTTGCCACAGTTCCACTTGTGTCGCACTGCATTACTGGATGTATCAGTGAAGAACACAAACTATCAAGCTTTTTATTCATCATCTCTACCTGTGTTGATAGCATGGTTACTGCGTCGAGGTTGAAAACTCCAGCTGATTTTGTTGGTTTTGTCCTTGTAACCTGCCACTGATAGTTATTCAGTGACATCTCTTCAATAAACTCGTAGGCTGCTTTAGGAGTTCTGTTGTTTAGGGTTCCACCGACGACTGAATCAATTAGTTGCCTCGTTGAGGGGTTCACACTGTTGTAGAAAGTTTTAACTTGGAGCCACAAGGGTAAACCATGGTGCGGACACCTTCTCAAGAGATCCTTGTATCTCTCCCATGCGTCGTATAATGTCTCTAAATCCATCTGCACAAAAGAAGAGATATCATTCCGTAATTTCACCGTTTTGGCCGGTGGGAAATATTTTAATAAAAATTTTCCGGTCATTTGATCCCATGTAGTGATTAACCCTCGTGGTAACGAGTTTAACCACTGTTTGGCTTTATTCCTCAATGAAAAGGGAAACAGCCGAAGACGTATGGCATCATCAGAAACACCATTTATTTTAAAGGTATCACAGAACTCTAAAAAATTAGCTATATGAGTATTTGGGTCTTCGTCCTGCAAACTATCAAATTGAACAAATTGTTGAATCATTTGTATAGTGTTAGGCTTTAATTCAAAATTATTAGCAGCTATAGCAAGCCTAACAATACTCGATTCTGCTCCTGTTAAATGAGGTTTAGCATAATCATACATAGTACGTGGAGCATTATTTTCTGCCACATCTTGTGGTGGTGGATTATTTTCGTCCATCCCTTCAGTAGGATTGGATCTACCTTCTCGCTCTTCTTCTGTGTATTTTAAGGTTCGCCTAATTTCTCTACGATTCCTGCAAGTGGTAGCTTCAATATCACTATCGTATACTAGTGGTCCTTTCGGGTTCCTTCTAGTCATAAACTAGAAGTACCTGCTAAGAAAAGAAAGAAAGAAAGTTTAGCAAAGTTAAAATTGAAACTAAAAATAAAAGTAAATTGCGGGAAATAATGGCAAAAGTAATAAAAATAGAGCTTTCTTAATATTATAGTTCCCCGGCAACAGCGCCAAAAGCTTGATCCTTGATTTCAGAGTTTTAAATTTATAATGATCGAACCTAGAAACTAACTATGACAACGATTGAGGCAAGTGCACCTATCGAACAGTAGTATAGCTTAGGCAAGACCGGATTGTCGAACCGAAAGGAACTAAAAGTACTAATACTAACTTTCTTTTTATTATCTAGCCTAAAATAAGTGAAGTTGCTGTTTAATCTAAATTTAACTAACTACTAAGCTAAAGACGCAAAGACAAAAAGAATGAATTGGGGGAAATACTGTTGGAAAAACTCAGTTGATTAAAACGATACCCTTAGGAAGAATCCACCTAGACTTCACTTGTTATCCAACACTGAACCAGACGATTTATTCACTTGAATTGATCCGTAAGATTCCCTAAGTTATATTAAACCCTCTCTCGATGCGAATAACGTCTAACCCTAGGTTGATTAATTGAAATCTCTTTCTAATTAAAAACCCCAGAATCGCATTAACTCGATCTATGGACTCCCATATTAGGTTTCACCCTAATCCGGCAAAATATCGTCACCCTATCTCTAGGCACGCGATCAATTCCACCTAATTATGCCAGATCTCTCTTAAGCAGGGACTTTTGCTACTCCACCTAAGCACATTCAACTTGAATCAATATCCCGGAAATATTAACACAAGAATTAAGCACACATAATTAAGAACAAATCAAGTATTTATCATATAGTTCAGAAAACAATAACAAGATCCATCTTAGGTTTCTTCCCCTTCAGGTATCTAAAGGGTTTAGTTTATAACAATAAAAGAAAACATCTCAGTAGAAAAGATAAAACAAAACATAAGAAATCCCTAAAACCCCCTGAAGGAATTTAAGGAGAGATCCGCCGTCTTGAGTAGAATTTTGGCTTATTGAGATGGATCAACTGGCTATCTTCGAGTGATTCCCACAAATCTGACCTTTCTGACTCGGTTCCTTGTCCTAGCTAACCGCCCCCCTTTGAAGGTTATTCTTAGGGTGTTTATATAGGCTTTTGAAATTGGTTTCTTTGCCCTTAAGTATTCTTTTCCGAGTGAAATTTCTCTTCTCCACGAAAGGGACACACCCATGGAACACGCTCGTGTGAATCGTGGCCAGGCCGTGTTCGAACCTGTTGGATGGGGCACGGCCGTGTGGTCTTGGGCCCAGGCCGTGTGGATTTCGTGATATGGCCCATTTACTCTGTTTTGGGCCTGTTTTACGTTCTTTTCATCCTCGGGTGCTTTCTTGAGTATAAAACATGAAAAGAAAGATTAAGAGCACATTTTTACATAAATCGAGGGATAAATCATCCAAAAGTATGCTAAATGTGGGATTAAAATATGTTACTTTCACGGTATATCACTTGTTGAAGGTAGAAATGTGATTAGAATTAATTTCCGAGCCTAGCGGCAAAATGGCCATTTCGCCAAAGTCTAGCGGCAAAATAGTAAGTTTTCCTAAGCTTGATTATTGAAATGCTCTTATTAATGTGGTGATTAAAATGAGGTAAATTGCTATTATAGAGTATGAAGAACCAAGAGTCCACCTCGATCGGGGAATGAACAAAGTCTTGCACTAAACCAACGAGTTAGCTCATTTTGAAATCGAAGTAAGTTTGTATGTGATTAATGCAATAATTATGTTAGTATAATTGAGAATGCTTGGTATCTTATTGATGCATGATGCTCTACTACACTGATGATGAATGAGATGTTGTAGTCCTAGTGGACCATATCGAATACGGAAATGCTATCATCGAGATATGAAGTAGATAAGGTCCCGTATAAGACCATGTCCGGGACATGGCCTCGGTACCGAGTTGAGATCCCGTATAAGACCATATCTGGTATATGGCTTCGGTAATGAACATGGAAATCGTATACGACCATATCTGGGATATGGCATCATATTAAAATTGAAAAACCATATAAGACCATATCCGGGATATAGCAGTGGCATTTAGAAGTGACTCCATGTAAGACTACCTCGGGGATGTGGCATTGGCTTCGTACCTATAAGAATGACGATGGATATGCGTCTTTGACTATCTCTAGGGATTAAAGGGATAAGTAGATGAGTATAGAAAAAGAAATAAGAATTTTACTGAAGTCATGTGATTGAGTGAAAACAGGTACTCGTGAATGAGTCACAAAGAAACGATTACGAAGTGTGGCACAGTATGTGCTAAATAAGGGAAATTGTAAGTCAGTATGACGAGGAGCCTTTGACTTGTGTATGGTTAGTTAATGCCATGAATGGATTATGATATGAACTTATTATTGCTATGTATTTCCATGTAACTTACTAAGCTTTATGCTTACCCCTTTTCATTGCCCTTTTTCCTTGTAGTATTGCCAAGATAACTCGAGAGGTTGCAGACGTCGGAGATCGGAAATCAGACTATAGACATCACTTTGGTATAACAATTTAGACTTATTTTGAGTGTGGCATGTATAGGACTCGAGTATTTTGTTAAGTTATAATTGTTAGTCAAAGTGTTGGCTATGTAAGTTATTAAAGTCATTTTGTAAATGGTCTTATAAGTTAGGCAAATACTTGGCAAATTCTATTGCTTAATGAAGATGAATTTCATGAAGTATATGCCCTTATGTACGTCTTGATTCTTTAAGCTCCTAGAGGTAGCTATGGGTTATCTTTTATATTGGAATGAGTACTAAAATGTGCCTCTGGGATAGGAGTTGTACTGTTTTGAATGGAAGAATGTATGTGTGCAACGTAGGGTGGCAAAAGGCTTGGTAGATAGCCTACTAATTGTCCACATGGGTAGACACATAGGCGTGAGTCTAGACCGTGTAGGAGGCACGGCTTGCGCATGGGTGTATGTCCAGGCCGTGTGAAGTCTGCACCTTCCACTTGGAATTTAAATCGCCACACGGCTGAAGCATACGAACGTGTGCATAGACCGTGGTGGATAGGTCAGAATGCCAAGGTTTGGCACACGGGCTAGGGCCGCGGGCCTGTCAAGGCCATGTGACCTTAGTCAGAATCGACCACGGGTGGAAGACACGGGCATGTCTTAGGGCCACACGGGCGTGTCCCTAGACCAATACAGGCTTGTGGCCCCAATTTTGTTGTAAAGTTTCTCTGCTAGGGGAAGACCACTGAGAAACTCGGGATATGAGATGGGTAATAAGAACATATCCAGAGAGCAAACTGCAAGAGTCGAGGGTAGAGCACGTGCGAGAACTTATGCCATTCGTGCTCGTGAAGATACATCTTCCCCCAACATAATCACGGGTACATTTTCTCTTTATGATACTCGTGTTATAGCTTTAATTGATCCGGGATCCACCCACTCATATATATGCATGAAATTAGTCTCTAGCATGTGCATGCCTATAGAGTCTACCGAATTTATCATAAGAGTGTCTAATCCCCTAGGCAAGTGCATGTTGGTTGATAGAGTTTGCAAAGGTTGCCTTTTAATGATTAAGGGTCATTGTTTCCCAGTTGATCTTATGTTATTGCCTTTTGATGAGTTTGATGTAATCCTTGGGATGGATTGGTTAGTTACTCATGGAGTAATTGTGAATTGTAGGAAGAAGTATATTGAGTTGAATAGTAAAAATGGTAATATTATTCATGTAGAATTAGATAAGCCAGATAAGTCACTAGTAGTGATATCAACGTTGTTGACTCAGAGGTATTTGAGGAAGGGATACGAGGCCTATCTTGCCTTTGTGTTGAACACTAAAGAGACTGATTCGAGAATTGAGTCGGTACCCACAGTATGCGATTACCCGGATGTCTTCCCGAAAGAGTTGCCAAGGCTACCTCCGGTTAGAGAGATTGAATTTGGGATTGAGTTAGCTCTGGGTACTGCCTCTATTTCTATTGCTCCAACTGAGCTAAAGGAGCTAAAAGCACTGTTGCAAGAAGTAACAGATAAAGGTTTCGCAAGGCTGAGTTTCTCTCCGTGGGGTGCTCTCGTTTTATTCATGAAGAAGAAAGATGGTTCCATGAGACTATGTATAGATTATCGGCAACTCAATAAGGTTACTATGAAGAACAAGTACCCGTTGCCGAGGATCAATGATCTATTCGATCAATTGAAGGGAGCCACGGTATTTTCCAAGATAGATTTGAGGTCAGGGTACTATCAGCTGAGAGTCAAGGACTCAGATGTGCCAAAAACCGTATTTAGGACTAGGTATGGCCATTATGAATTATTGGTCATGCCTTTTGGTCTAACGAATGCCCCTACGATCTTCATGGATTTGATGAATCGCATTTTTCGGCCATACTTGGATAAATTTGTCGTAGTCTTCATCGACGACATACTGATCTACTCTCAAGATGAGAACAAACATGCCGAACATTTAAGTATGGTTCTGCAAGTTCTGAGAGAAAAGCAATTGTACACCAAATTCAGTAAGAGTGAATTTGGGCTCAAGGAAGTGGGATTTTTAGGAAACATTATCTCGGGAGATGGAATTAGAGTAGACCCAAGTAAGATTTCAGCAATTGTGAAATGGAAACCGCCGAGGAGTGTAACTGAAGCAAGGAGTTTTTGTATCACCCCAAAAATCCCGAAACTTTAAATTTCTGTGCATTAAGGTTGGTATGTATGAGTAGCACTTAGAATATTAATTTTAAGCTATTATCGGGATTACTTGAAGTCTTAGAGATAGGGAAGACCATAGGTAAAATTTTAATTTTCTTGCTTTAGTGGACCCTAGTCTCAGGCGTTAGGCATCTTAAGCAGATTAAGGGAAAATAGGACACAAATGGGCTTGTGGTCCAATGGCAAGTGGCGTCACTTGGGGAGCTATAAGGTGGCGTGTTGTCAGCTGAGGAGGTCCAAGGTTCGAGCATTAGGAGAGGTATTTTTGGAGTGCTTTATTTTGCATAGGTGGACGACCAGAGTTGCGTTGAATAAGAACTCTTGCGTTGGAGTGTTTGAGTGGTAAGCGGAACTGATAATGAAGGGAAATTCGGATAAGGCTAAAGTGTTATCAGGGAGGAAAGTTAGGAGATAAGGAGGGGGAAGTATTTGTGCCGAATGGGACTGTGGGGAAAGGAGTATTCGGCTTGTGGCTGTAAAAGGAGAGGGTCGAATGCTTTGAAAGGTTCTTTGAGCTTTCATTAGTTTTTTCTTTTCCCCCGTTAATCGATTTTCCTATAGCCGAATTCTTCCTATTGCCGAAATCTCCTATAGCCGAATTCTTTTTGCCAAATTCTCTCATAGCCATGCCATCAGCCTTCTTTGCCAAAATTCCTATTTGTGCCTAACCCTTTTTGTTTTCCTCCATCACAAATCGATTATTATATACTATCAGTCAAGGTTAAAAGCCGAATTTAGGCCACAGGATCGAAAGTGGATTTCGTAAGTATTCGGTTAACCTCTCTTGTACTTTTTGCTAAAAGCTGAAAGGCTATCTAACTGTCCTGTCGTTAACTCTGTGATAACAAGGATAAGGTTCAAAGATCGCAAGCGTGGTAGAATCGTTAGCAAGGGTAAGTGTACTCAACTCGATTGTGGTTTAAGTAAATGGCCAAATGTGTGTATGATCTATAGGGGTGACTTGTGTGGATTATGAGTCACTCGAATTTTGATGGTGTATATGTGAGTGCAGATCTAAGGGATACTCCTGATTAGTAGCTGAGGAAGGGCTATTAGAACCCAGTGGCACACGGTAAGGTTATGGTAAGGTTTCGGCTTTTGGTAAATGTTTTGATTTAGTGATTGATTGAAGGTTGGTTGGTTGTAGGTTCAAGCCTAAGGATAGTATAGCACGTCGCAGTAACCAGGTGTGTACAAACACTACACACACGATATTGGCAATGCCGGAATGCCGGAAAGCCGAAAGTGGCTAAATGGGCCCTGTGGGCCCTGAGGCTAAGTTTGATTAAATTGTTTGGTTTGGATATACGAGTTCAGTTAATCATGCATGTTACATGATCTGGAATTGTTTTGGGCATAATAGGCCATATGGATGATATTTGGGCCTAATGGGCCGTAAGGATGTGATTTGAGCTTGATGGGCTTTATGGGGACGTAGAAAAGTATGCTAGGGTTTAATGGACTTTAGGCGTAGTTCTGAACAACTCTTAAACCGCATAAGACTTAACCTAATAATTAAACATGTCCGTGGACAAGTCGCTGGGTTAGAGTGTGGCAACGGACATATGCATGTCTAGGATTGGATCTAGGGAGAGCTTGGTACTTAAGCGGTCCTAGTGGCCCACCTCCTCTTCTCTGGAATCGTACCTGGTGCATAGTGTCTGTTCACTTCAGCCGCAAGGACTTGTTAATGGGCCAGAGTTCATAACTAAAACCCGAGAGGGACAAAATATCCTTAGATTTGTAAAATTACTAAAATACCCCTGATTTGGAAATTACAGAAATATCCAAAGATTTGTAAAATTACTAAAATACCCTTGATTTGGAAATTACCAAAATATCCTTAGATTTGTAAAATTACCAGAATACCCTTGATTTGTAGAATTACCAAAATATCCCTGATTAACAAAATTTCCAAAGTACCCCTATTTTGCAAAATTACCTAAATACCCTTGTAGGGTAGAATTACGAAAATACCTCTGGGTAGTGAAATGACTAAAATACCCCTACGTCCTTAAAGTATGAAAATGTGTGTTGTATTCACGAAATATATGTTGCACTTGGGTGGATTTTGATGATACGGAGGAAGATTTGAGGATCGCATAATCGCTTGACTATCGTGGATCCACCAGTGGCTTTAAGCCCATAATAGCAGCTTTGCTGCAACGTTTGAGTAGTGCCACAGTTGGTGCTACCTTTGGTGTATAGGGATGGGTGGGTTGATATTTATATCCCCATAGGTGTGTAGGGTTGGAAAGGAAATGGTGTGCAGGGTTGGATTTCGGATGGGTGCATTGCATCCATGTAATTCTGATGTGGTATGAGGTCATTCTGGGCTAAGGCCCAAGACCACTGATTTTGATAGGGCTTAAGCCCAATGTAATATTTGTATGTTGATTTGATTGCCAAGGGTCGTACACACTGAGTTTCGAAACTCACACCCTTTTTATTAAATGTTTCAGGTGACCCTCAGTAGACGGCTCGACGTGGGAGAGGACTTGGAGATGGCCACACTAAAAGTTACTTAGAAGTTTTTGCTTATTTGATTTCGAATGACTTATTGTCAACTATTTCATTTGTAATAAGGCCTTGTATCTCCAATTTGACTTTACGTTTGAGTTTCCTTATGTTTTTAACTATTTAATTGTTAAACTTGAATAAATTTCTAAAAGTTTAAACACGGTTTTCAAAATACTTAAAAACATGGGCTTTTATCATTACTTAACAAGATGTCAAGGATTTTTGGGCTTTTAGGCCTTAAAATTTAACTTAGCAGAAATTGTTTTGAGTTGTGCCTTTGATGTGACATTTCTGGATTCGGCCATAACGTCTGGGCCGGGTTTAGGGGTGTGACAGTTTTTTAGGCCTAGCCGGCTATTATGGGCGTTTTGTCAAGGGGTTTTTCACGATAGCTACCCCGATGACAAGACTGTTGCAAAAAGATGTGAAGTTTGATTGGACCAAAAAGTGCCAACAGAGTTTTGGGAAACTAAAGAAACTGTTAACTGAGGCTCCTGTATTGGTGCAACCTGAGTCGGGAAGAGAATTTGTGGTTTACAGTGACGTGTCCCTAAACGGATTGGGTTGTGTACTTATGCAAGAGGTTAAAGTGATTGCATACGCCTCTAGCCAGCTGAAGCCACACGAAAAGAATTACCCGACTCATGATTTAGAATTGGCTACAATTGTGTTTGCATTGAAAATTTGGATACACCATTTGTATGGTGAAAGATGTCGGATTTTTACCGACCATAAGAGCCTAAAATATTTGATGACTCAAAAGGAATTGAATTTGAGGCAACGAAGGTGGTTAGAGCTGATTAAGGATTATGAGTTGGTAATTAACTACCATCCGGGAAAGGTGAACGTAGTCACCGATGCTTTGAGCAGAAAATCATTGTTTGCACTAAGAGCCATGAGTAATCAGATGACTTTGTTGGATGATGGTTCTGTTTTAGCCGAATTGAGGGCTAAATCATTGTTTCTCCAAGAGATTTGTGAAGCTCAGAAGGATGATAACAGTTTGCAAGCCAAGAGGGTTACATGTGAGTCGAACGTTGAGTCAGACTTTCGAGTAAATCCGGATGGATGTCTGACATTTCGAGATAGGGTCTGTGTACCCAGAAATGACGAGCTTATTCGTAAAATCTTGCATGAAGCACATAGCGGATGTTTGACAGGCAGTACGAAGATGCACAATGATTTGAGGAAATGGTATTGGTGGCTTGGTATGAAGAAAGATATTTCCAAGTTTGTATCGAGATGCCTGATTTGTCAGCAAGTGAAGGCTGAACACCAAGTACCTTCAGGTTTGCTTCAGCACACAATGATTCCTGAGTGGAAATGGGACAGTATTACCATGGACTTTGTGATGGGCTTCCCGTTGACTCCAAAGAAGAAAGTTGCAGTACGGGTAGTGGTTGATAGACTCACAAATTCAGCCCATTTTATACCAGTGCGAGTCGACTATTCGCTTGATAAATTAGTAGATTTATACATGTCAGAGATAGTAAGACTCCATGGTGTACCATAGTCGATCATATCGGATAGAGATCCTAGATTCACGTCAAGGTTTTGGAAAAAGTTGCAAGAGGCCATGGGCATGAACTTGAGTTTCAGTACAGCCTTTCATCCTCAAACCGACGGGCAGTTGGAGAGGGTAATTCAGGTACTTGAGGACATGCTTCGATGTTGTGTTTTGGAATTCCAAGGTAATTGGGAGAAATACTTACCGTTGGTGGAATTCACCTATAACAACAGTTTTCAGTCAAGTTTAAAAATGGTGCCTTATGAGGCATTGTATGGGCGTAAGTGCCGAACGCCCTTGTATTGGTAAGAACTCAAAGAGAAACAAATTCATGGGGTCGACTTGGTTAAGGAAACTGAAGAGAAGGTGAAAGTGATACGTGACTATCTGAAAGTCTCCTCAGAAAGACAAAAGTCCTATTCGGATTTGAAAAGGAAAGAGATTGAATTCAAAGTTGGTGATAAAGTGTTCTTGAAAGTATCACCTTGGAGGAAAGTCCTCAGATTTGGTCGGAAGGGAAAATTGAGTCCGCATTTTATAGGACCTTATGAAGTTACCGAGAGGATAGGACCGGTAGCTTCTCGATTGCCCTTGCCTCCTGAGCTGGAACAGATTCATGATGTCTTTCAAGTATCCATGTTACACCAATACCATTCAGACCCTTCACACGTCATAGTGCCGACAGAGGTATAGTTACAACTGGACTTGACTTATGGTGAAGAACCGGTTAGAGTCTTGGCGTGAGAGGTCAAGCAGTTAAGAAACAAAAGCATAGCCCTAGTGAAAGTTCTATGGCAAAGGCACGGAATAGAAGAGGCTACATGGGAACCCGAAGAATCGATGAGGAACCAATATCCCAACCTTTTTACCGGAAAGATTTTTAGGGACGAAAATCCTTAAGGGGGAGAATTGTAACAGCCCAAAATAGGGGCTCTCGAGATCACTAATCCGAGATTAGAGAAATTTATTTTTATGCTATATTATGAATCAGAGCGTGATAGTATATGTGAATGAAAATTTTGGTGCCTTAATTTTAACGATTTCATGTTTAATCGCGAAAAAGGACTAAATCGCATAAAGTATGAAAGTTCCATTCTATAAGTTAAAGGTACCAAATAACCATAGATTGAAAATTGGAGGTCTTTAAAAGGTAATTAGACCCCCAATATTGGCTTGGTCGACCATAGACTTCATAGGGGACAAGAATTGACCAAGTTGGTCAAAGTTGGTGGCGTTTGGTGGACTAAATTGTTAGTTTAATATTAGAATAATGAAACAAAAGATATCATCTTTCTCTCCATCTTCCTCCATAGAAAATAACAAGCAAAATAGGGGTTGAAAGCTTCAAAAATTTCAGCACACTCTTCTCTTCACAAGGAAGTGTTCTAGTGATATTTTCTTGAAAATAGTTGTACTTTTGAGACCCCTAAAGCTTAAGTTTTCAAATGAGGGGACTAATGTGCAATATGGTGAAGAGTTTAGAGTTTTTCCATGAGAGCTATCATTTTTATTTGCTATATTTTGATGGAAGAAATTGAGTCTTAGTTGCTAGATGAACAACTTTTGTGAAAGGTGTTGTTTTGAAAACACCTAATTGGACCTTGATGAAAAGGTTACAAATTTGTGGTAATTATGTGAAATGTGAGTTTTGATGATAGCTGTAAGAGTATCAAATTTTCACCTAGGCTTGTTGAAGGTAGAAATGTGATTAGAATTAATTTCCGAGCCTAGGGGCAAAATAGTAAGTTTGCCCAAGCGTGACTACTGAAATACTCTTATTAATGTGGTGATAAAATGAGCTAAATTGCTATTATAGAGCAAGAAGAACCAAGAGTCCACCTCGATCGGGGAAAGAACAAATTCTTGCACTAAACCAACGAGCTAGCTCATTTTGAAATCGATATAAGTTTGTATGTGATTAATGCAATAATTATGTTAGCATAATTGAGAATGCTTCGTATCTTATTGATGCATGATGCTCTACTATGCTGATGATGAATGAGATGTTGTAGTCCTAGTGGACCATATCGAATATGGAAATGCTATCATCGAGATATGAAGTAGATAAGGTCCCGTATAAGACCATGTCCGGGACATGGCCTCGCCACCGAGTTGAAATCCCGTATAAGACCATATCTGGTATATGGCTTTGGTAATGAATATGGAAATTGTATAAGACCATATCTGGGATATGGCATCATATTAAAATTGAAAACCCATATAAGACCATATTCGGGATATGGCATTGGCATTTAGAAGTGACTCTATGTAAGACCACCTCGGGGATGTGGCATTGGCTTCGTACCTATAAGAATGACGATGGATATGCGTCTTTGACTATCTCTAGGGATTAAAGGGATAAGTAGATGAGTATAGAAATAGAAATGAGAATTTTACTGAAGTCATGTGATTGAGTGAAAACAGGTATTCGTGAATGAGTCACGAAGAAACGATTACGAAGTGTGGCACGGTATGTGCTAAATAAGGGAAATTGTAAGTCAGTATGGCGAGGAGCCTTTGACTTGTGTATGGTTAGTTAATGCCATGAATGGATTATGATATGAACTTATTATTGCTATGTATTTCCATGCAACTTACTAAGCTTTATGCTTACCCCTTTTCATTGCCCTTTTTTCTTGTAGTATTGCCAAGATAACTTAAGAGGTTGCAGACGTCGGAGTTCGGAAATCAGACTATTGACATCACTTTGGTATAACAATTTAGAATTATTTTGAGTGTGGCATGTATAGGACTCAAGTATTTTGTTAAGTTTTAATTGTTAGTCAAAGTGTTGGCTATGTAAGTTATTAAAGTCATTTTGTAAATGGCCTTATAAGTTAGGCAAATGCTCGGCAAATTCTATTGCTTAATGAAGATGAATTTCATGAAGTATATGCCCTTACGTACGTCTTGATTCTTTGAGCTTCTAGAGGTACCTATAGGTTATCTTTTATATTGGAATGAGTACTAAAATGTGCCTTTGGGATAGGAGTTTTGTTTTTTTTTTTTTTTTTGAATGAAAGTATGTATGTGTGCAACGTAGGGTGGCAAAAGGATTGGTAGATAGCCTGCTAATTGCCCACATGGGTAGACACACGGGCGTGTGTCTAGACTGTATGGGAGGCACGACTTGCTCATGGGCGTCTGCCCAGGCCGTATGAAGTCTGCACCATGCACTTGGAATTTAAATCGCCACACGGCTGAAGCACACGGACGTGTGCATAGACCGTGTGGATAGGTCAAAATGCCAAGGTTTGGCACACGGGCTAGGGCCACGGGCGTGTCAAAGCAGTGTGACCTTAGTCAGAATCGACCAGGGGTGGAAGACACGGGCATGTCTTAGCGGCACACGGGCGTGTCCCTAGACCAACATGGGCATGTGGCCCCTGTTTTGTTGTAAAGTTTATCAAGTTCATAAAAGTTCCCGAAATAGTTCTGAAACCTCTATGAGGTATGTTTAGGGCCTCTTAGGCCGAGTATGTGCAAGTGATGGGTTTAAACGAAATTTTATAACCCTATTCGAGGCGTTTAAGCAAAGTTAGTTAGGTAATGCCTCAAACACGGTTCCGGCTTGAATACGGGTAAGGGGTGTTACATCCCCAGCCTTAGATGATTTGGAGCTGCGAGGGACTTAGAGGTGGCCACACGTTCGTTGATATTTTTATTTTAGCCCTAGTTATTTAAATTTTTATATTGGTTTGATATTTATGTAATACAGCCTCTGGTGGTTTTAATTTCTTTTAATTGGGTTTAATTTCTTATTTTGGAAGCTGCCAAACTGATACAAACAAGTTTTCAAAAATATTATCTGTTTTAAAAGACACACACATTTTCAAACTTCAAAATGACGTTCATTACAGTAGCTTCCGCGGGTTTTTAACCAACTAAGAAACCAACAGTAACAAACATGGCAATCGATTAAAAACGATTTTCTCTAAACAAGCCTGATTTCAAAAAGCACTTCGATATGACACGTCAGATTCGGTCGTAACGTCTAGGCCGGATTTAGGGTGTTACAGTGTTCCTCTAAGTTGTTTCTTGTTATTATGGCCCCAAAGAAGCATTCCAGGACTAGTGCATCGTCTTCTAATCTGTATAGTGAGATGGAGTCATCGTTTAGCACTTGTTTTCAGGATTCATACTCTCAATATATTTTTAACTCATATTTTGCATCAAAACGTGTATGGGAGGCTAGAAAAATTGATATAGCCATGTTAGAAGACATTAGCTTTACTTATCTCCCTATTTTGCAAAATTGGGGGTGGATGGATAGTTTAAATATTTCTTTGCCAACTTATTTAAATCTTGTTTGAGCTTTATTTTCAAATGCCAAAATCAAACACAATGAGTCCGGTGACTCCGTTCTGTCATCACCTTGTTTTTAATGGGAACTCCCATTTGCCTCACTCTCAAAGAGTTTGGTGATTATCTTCACTTACCTTCCAGAGGTTCCTTCGATGAAAAATGGCACTTTAATCCCTCCCTTTTTATCTAGTCCGGATTGGTATCTGAACTAAATCTCCATGATCGTGTCCTCAATTTAATTCTTACTTGGAATATAAGACCTCTCAAAAAGCTTGCCAAGCTTCGAAACACCTATTATTTGTGGCTCGATTGTTTTAAATTTGATAGGCGCCTTGATCTTGCACTTATCTTGTTCAATGACATTACGAAAGCTATTGGAAAAGGGATGAACACAAATATCACTCTTCCTCATGGTACATATTTGTCATACGTTTTTAGGCGATTAGGTATTAGCACTCATTGAGACACCCCTGTTTCTTGTAATAAACCTATTAGTTATGAGGCTCCACATCATGCGGGATACCATTTCGATGCTACCTCCAACTCTTGGATGAAACATGATCAACTGGGGGAAAATGCAGATGACGATGTCCATTCTACCTTTGATGATATTCCGGCTCCTGACCCCGTTCCTCCACCGCCTTCTTCGCCACATGTTGCTCAACTCTTCTCTAAGGTTAATAGTGCTATCCTCGATGCTATACATTCTTTGAGTAACGACATTCTAGGTCTTTGGGAAGATGTTAACTCTCGTCTATTGACCTTCGACGCCTCTTTTCTCTCCTTATCATGATGATTAGATTAGCTCTAGACCATACATTTCATTTTCATAACATTTGCACATTTTTTTTATTTCTATGCCTATAACTTGTTTTTGCACATTTTTGCTTTATTTTTATCCTAAGCTATTTTTGTTTTTATGCTTATTTCACTTTTTTCTATATTTTGATAAGCTAACTTCTCTCTTTAAGCTTTATTTGTCTTTTGATATAACAAAAGATGAGAGAAGAAAAAGGTAAATTGAGGATTGAGATTACTTTTTGTTGATAACTAAATGCAAATTTTTATGACCAAATTTTTTTGAAGTACGAATGAATGCCAACTTGTTTGACAAATCTTATTTTGGCCCCAAATTTAAAATGTCTTTTATTAAGGGGGAGCAATTATTCAAAAACAAATTTACCAAATGTTTTGTTATATCAAAAAGCGGAAGATTGTTAAATTAAGCATTATTTGATAAAAAAGATTTTGATATAACAAATTAAAAGTGTTTTTGAATATAAGATGAATTTGACAAAATAATTTTAAATTTGAATTCTAAGAAATAAAATTGTTAATACTTACGATAAACTCTTAGAAAATTTTGAAACAATTTTAAAATCAAGTGAAATTATTTTTAACCAAGTCAAAATGATCCCAATTAAGTTAAAATCATTTTAACACATCAAAATGATTTTCAAACAAGTCACAATTGCTCCAGGCTAAAAAGTATCGATACCATTTGCCCAGTATCGATAATTTTTGAAAATAATCAATACCCTTAGTAAAATCGAGACCAAAAAGGCATTGTAACAACCCGTTTTAAGGTCAAATCAAAATAGCAATTTTGGGACCACAAATTCAAGGCCAAAGTATTTATTTTATTATTTTATTAAATTTTACAGCATGATAGAATTATTGTGTGAAAGTTTCGTAAAGAAATTTTACTGTTTGTGTAACGTCCCAAAAATTAGGGGCTGTAATTTTGCTTAAAATTCATGTTGTGCTTGAACGGCTAGTTATTTGAGTGTATTTGGGGGTTCTAAGGAGGCCTACGTTTGAATCTGAGCTTTGGAAGAATTTTAGTTTTTGGCCCAAAAGAGGAGAGGGTTGTTAGTTGTAGGACTTACGTATATTTACGTGTGTTTTGTGACACAAGTTGAGCATGGGACCTAGTGGGTGTGGCGTCACTAGGATAACAAGGGGGAGTGGAGTTCGAATCCCTTGGCAAGCAAATGAAGGCATTTATTTTATGCCTTGGGAGTGGAAGAAGTAGAGTTTGGATCAAACTCTACAAGGGAAGTTGGAGACTTGGTCAAAAGTTTCAAATGGATAGATGGGAGCTATTCTAGGAGGTTGTGGTGGAGAAAATCGGGGAAGTGGATAAGAGTGGGAGTGTTGGTCGAAATTGGGAGTGTTGTTAGGATGGAAATTTTGGCTAAGAGGGTGGGTAGGAGGCAAATTCGACTGGGGGATCATTTGGAAGCATTTTCAGCAACCTTGAGTGTTAGTAGAAATCGAAACCACTTTTTGCTTTTAAAGTTCTCCTTTTTTGTTCTTTTCAGGTTTTCTTCTCTGAAGCATTTCTTGCACTTTTCTTTACCTTTCATGTATTTTTTTCTTTTATTCTTCTATTTTTGCTAATAGCCTTTCATAAACTTTTGTCACTCGTTTTAGATTCCACTTGGTTGGCCGAATCTTACTCTTCTTCCCATCTCTCTTCACACTTCATTCGTTTTTCTTTTTTTTTCCTCTAGGTCGTATAGCTACACTTCTCCCTTTTCGATTTCTCTTTTAGCCCAACATCAATTCTTCTTAAAGCTTTGGTTCTCTTTCTTCTGGTCGAATCTTGTAAGCCTAATCTTCATACTCTCTTCATCCCGAATCTTTTTGTCCTTGGTGGTTGGGGCCAGATCTTGTTGACAAACATCTGACGATTGTCGTCGTCCATTGGTATTGGTAAAGGTGGAGTAATTCAAATGCTTTCTTAATTCGTTACTAGATGGTATTCTTGTGACTTCATGAGTAAACTTCGGTCTCCCTCTTTTCTCTGTGGGGGGCCGAATGTTGGATGGCTGCTAACTCTCTCTTGTTCATCAAATATTGCTAGGGACCCATTTTCATTAGCCAATAAATAGGGCCGATTACCGTTGCATTGTAGGGGATCACGTCTCGTGGTAAGTGAAGTTAGTTGAGTAGGGTATTTCAATATTATGAATCTTCGAGAGTGTTGAGACTAACAAATGAACATTGTTGTCATAGGTGCCTCGAATTGTGTCTCAAACGGCAATCCAAAGTAGGTGTGTAATCGTACACTCACTTTAGATCAGTCTATGCATTGAATGGAGGTGTGTATTCACACCCTGATAAATTGTGAATCGACTAAAGCTGAAAATCAATAAGCCGAATCTTTGGCATCCGAGATCACTCTAGCGCGCTCGCACTCACAGAGATATTCTAAGCCACAAATGTTGGCGATAGACCGTTGGGAGTGCAACGAACTTTCTCGTGGGCTTAGGCCTTAATGGGCCTTGTTGGGCCGTAGTAGGCCAAGTGGGCCCAATGGGCTAATGGGCCCACAGGGGCAAAATCCATGGCAAGTGCTGGATAATAGATGTGACTGCGAGGTTCGCAGAACCGCGACTGAAAATGGGCTGAATGGGCTATACGAGCGTATGGGCTCGCTTGGGCCGAGAATTGGGCTTTAGGCCCAATTTCACCGTTTTGACCTGAAAGGGTATCTTTGTCGCTCAAGGCGACAGTAGGCCTTTGGAAAGGGTGTTAGATGTCTAAAAATACTGAAATTACCGAAATATCGTCGAGGGGTAAATTACTATTTTACCCCAACCGACTTAGTGACCATTATACCCTTAGTGGTAGTATTATCGATGTATATGTAATAATTGTATCATTGATTATGATTGTGATGCACTGCATACATGGGTTTGTTACGACATGACATACTGCATTGGGTTGGGTTTTCTAATTTGAAGGAAATATTGTTATAGTGGCATCGCCACGTATTCTAATTTTAGTGGCTTAGCCATGTATATTGTTATTAGTAGCTTTGCTGCATTGTTGTTAGCAGCTAGGCTGCGTAATTGGTGAGCTGTCTGAGTGGGTTGACTTGGTCCCCACATGGTGAGTTGGTTGGTACGGGTGGTGCGTTGGCTGGGTGGGTCGACTTGGTCCCCACATGGTGAGATGGTTGGTACGGGTGGTGTGTTGGCCAGACAGGATTGAGTTACATGTCCATTTTGCATCGATATGATTTAGGGCTTAGGCCCAGACTGATATCGTATGGGCTTGGGCCCGGACTGTGACCGTAATAGGGGATTATACACTGAGTTCTCGTAACTCACCCTTTTCTTTAACTGTGCAGGTAATCCTCGGCCTTAGAGGATTTGGAGCTGCGAGGGACTCGGATGTGGCCACATGTCCAATATGCTTTAAAGTTAAACTTAGCAACTTTATTTTATTTTATTTTATTTTATTGGGTTAATAACTTTGTAATAAGGCCATTTGGGACTTTTAACTTTTATATGGTGTTTCTTTTAATTTCAACCCGCTAGTCTATTAAACATGGGTTTTTAAAACAACAACTACTGTTTTCAAAATATCATGCTTCCGCAACTGTTTTGAATTAAACTTCTGCAACTATTTTGAATTAAACTTCCACAACTGTTTCCGCAACAAACAAGGTTTAAAAAATAATAATATTTTGCAAGAGATTGACTTCGAGTAAATCTTGTTTTGAAAATAAGCAACGAAATTTGAGGTCTTAAATGGTAGAAAGTTTTAAATTGTAAGAAGGGTTTCCAATGAAAGCGTAGTTTCAAACAACCCTTTGATGTGACACGTTAGATCCGGTCATAACGTCTAGGCCAGGTTTGGGGTGTTGTAGTTTGAATGCTTAATTCGATAAACATGACTAAATCGCGTAAAGAGTAAAACTTGTGTTCTATAAGCTAAAAGTGTTTAATAGCTACAGAACCCTAATGCTAAGGTCCTTTATGTTGAAATTAGACCATTTAAATGATAGTGGATGATAGTAGCTAGGTAAATTTGAAATTATTAAAGTTCATTAAGGTTAATTTAGTAATTTGGTAAATAAGGTTAATATTAATAAAACAAAACAATAATTCTTTCTCCATCCATCTTGTTCAACTGAAATTTAGGGCTAAGGAAAGCCATTTCTTTTTTCTTCATTCGGCCAAGCTATTTTATTCAATCAAGGTGTGATTTTTGCTTGGTTTTTAAAGATTTCTATGTTTTTGCAATCGTTGCAGCTCAATCTAGCTAGTCCGCACCTTTAATTTTGAAATTGTTAAAGATTTTGAGAGTTGCCATTGTTGAATCTATGAGTTCTTTGATGTTTAATGATGAAATATGAATTTTTTAATAGTTAAACTAGTTTTATACAGTGATTTTTGACAACAATGTAAAAAAGGGATTAATTTGTGAAATTGTAAAATTATGTGGGTAGAAGTGTGAATAAATTGAAAATATGGGCTGCTAGTAACCTATAGTAAGTTCGACTAAGCATGGGTTGTACTGAATTGCATGAATTTGCATTTTTATGAGCTAAGGACTAATTTGTAAAAATGTTAAAATAGTAGGGCAAAAGTGTAATTTGTCATAAGGTGATTTTTGGGCTAAATTGAATAGATTAAATACTGAGTGTACTGAATTTGATAATATATATATCAAGATAAGTCGAGATCGAAATTAGATCGGGGAAAAATAAATGTGGACGAATAGCCGACAGTTTCTAACCGAGCGATACGAGGTAAGTTCATATAATTAGAATCGAACTTTAATTACTTGTACATATTTAAGATATATGTTTATAATTGAGTATTTGATACACTTGGAATACAAATGCTTAATTGATATGACTAATTATTACCGAGCCTCGTTTGAACCGTATGAATTCGTAGGATACGAGCGTCATGTCACTAGGGTTACCATTTTGGTCGAGCTCCTACATTTGTTGCGGACTCACCACAGCTCGTATAAGCTTACTAATATATCAGCTCGTAACAGCTTACTATTTTCAGCTTGTTAGAGTTTACCATTTCAGCTCAATAGAGCTTACTGACCATCAGCTCAATAGAGCTTACTGACCATCAGCTCAAGAGGAGCTTACTGATCATAGCTCGAAAGAGCGGAAATGATAATGAATTGATAGATTATTGATGTATATCACCCGAGTATCCTTTGATGTTCTAATGGGTTCAACGGGCATAAATACTATTTATATAGATGAGTACTGTTATTGAATGAATTATTCATTATATGATCGAAAGTGAAATGTTGAATATGATGTACATGATATATGAATTTGGTATGATATAATGTATTAAGTATTGAGATTGAAATAATGGATGATTACATGTAATTATGTGACTAACTTTTTGATGAATGCTTGTGTTAGGCATTTGGAAATTTAATTGAGTTTACATTACTTGCTGTCTTGACTATGTAAGAATGGTAAATTTAATTCTGAATTATACGGGCTTACTAAGCTATAAAGCTTACTCTGTTTCTTTTCCGTGTATTATAGAGGTTCGATAGCTCGCTCGATTCAGATAAAATTAGAGTTACGCATCACACTATCCAGTTGCCGATTAGTACTTTTGAATTTGTGGATATTTGTAAATATGGCATGTATAGGCTAGTTATAAGATGATAGTTATGGTTACTTGAACTTGTGATTTTGGTACATGTTATGGTATAAGTTTAAGCCATGTGATTTGGCTTAATTTGGTATAATGTTTTGGTTATGTATGAGTTTATAAATATGGTATATTTCGGGAAGTAGTAGTTGGAATGGAAATATGCAATTGATGACTTGATTTGAATTAGTCACATAAATGGAAAATGCAAGATATTATTTAGGAATTTGAATGCTATGTTGAAATCGTATAAAATATGTTTGGAATGTCACGGATTGTCTGCCAATTGAGTTGTGAAATGTTGCAATTTATGCTTGAATATGTAAGTAAAAATAGGGTGGCAAAATGGCTATACAAATGACCTATTTTTGTTCACCCAGGCATAGACACAGGCGTGTGTCTCAGCCGTGTGCAACACACGGTCATGTTGCACAGCCGTGTGTCCCCTGGTGTTGAAATTAAATTGAAGTGAGTATGCTCCACACAGCCTTACACACGAGCGTGTGATTGGCCATGTGTCACATGTAATATCCCGGGTTAGGGGGGCTATTTCGATGTTGCATGTTATTGCATGCTTGTAGTGTGCTATGTTGCTATTTTTATGTTTTAGGGGCTTAAGTGTAGCTTAGGGGTATGCCTGAGTAAATTAGAAAAAATGTTGGTTTTGGGTATTAGGTGAAGGGAGCTGAGGAAGCTGGGGTTTAAGAATTATTTTTGTGGTTTTATTGCACAAATAAGGAGGTGGCAAGAGTGGCAAGAGGGAGTTGGTATGGCGTCACATGCAGATGGGGTGGTGATCCAGAGTTCAAGCTGCAGAGTTCCCATTTTGGGCTCTTTTTGGGACGGCATAGAGGAGAGGTAGAAGCCAAATCAAATTCTACCTTGGACTTGGTCAAACCGTTCAAATGGAAGGTGGGGAGTAAATAGTGGAGGAAGACTTGGTCATACACCTTTGAATGAGTGGATCGGAGTTATTGGGGGGTTTTGGCCGAATGTTTGGGGTGTTTTGGAGGAAGTGGCCGAAACTTGGGAAGCTTGGGGAGTTAGTGGACGGTTTGGTAGCTTGGGAGGCCGAAAATGCTTTTGGCATTTTGATGTTTTCGGTCAAAGGTTATTGAGCAAATTCTCTCTTTTGTCAATTGCCAAAAGCCGAAATTTTGAAGAGTTTCATCTCATTCTCTTTTGGAACCGAAAGTCCAAGTAGCTTCATTGCCGAATGTGACTTGGGTTGTCTCTCAAGCATCCATTGTAAGCCGAACCTAGCACTCCATCTCCATTCCATTTCTTTTTCTTTAAACCGAAAGCAACCTTTCTCCTTTTTGGTTTGATTTCTATTGTGAAGCCGAATTCTCCACTTCCTTTCTCATTTCTTTTGTGCCGAAACTACATCCTTTGTTCTCAAACTTTTATTCTCTTTTCCTAAGCTCTGTAGCCGAAACTCTATTCTTTAAACACCCTCTTCATTTCATTTCTTCTCAACCGAAAAGCACCTATCTCTTTTCCATTTTCTCCTCTTGTCAAGGCCTTGGCCGATTCTCTTCTTGGACACATTTTCCTTTTCTTCATTTTAAGGTATTAGCCGAATTTATACACCCCTTTTTAGTGACCTTTTTGGCCGAATATTCCCTTCTCCTAGTAGTGGTAGTGGCCGAATATCAGTGGTGTTTGGAGGCCTTGCTTCAATCGGTTGGAATTGGTAAGTCCATGGCCGAATGGCCATATTTTCCCTCTTTTGGTTCTTTATTTGGTTGTGTTTTGTTAAGGGCCGATTATGGTTGTTGGAAGGGTATTAATCTCTCTGTTATAGGGACTTTGGAAGTGTGAAGCAAGCAAGGAACCATCATTCTTTTGTAACCGATTGGTAAGTTGAGGGTAAGCAATTGGGTTGTTAGTTCATTCTTTTAATTGCGTTTAATCAGGAGTTGTAAATGATTAACCGTTCTCTTGTGAAGGTGTGACCGATTGTGGGTAGAAGTACCACTGTGGTTCGGGTTTGGTAGGAAACCAAACCAAGTGAAGGTAAGGGATGGATTTTTCTACCCTTTTGGTTAATTGGTTGTTGGCCGAATGTTAGTGTTGCCTAACCCCTATGTTTGGCCGATTGTAGGACCTTGTAATCGAGGGGCTTAGATCGTTCTCGTTGGATTTTAGACTCGTACTATCAGGTGTGTTTACTAACACACTTATATTTAGTAATATGTTTAATAATCTGTGTGATGTCTAATGAAACAGTGGTGACTGTTATGATACCATTATGGGTATGATTCTGGACTCGGGTAAGTCAGTATCGTTATTGTTATACTATTTATTGATGATTTATATGATATCATGGTTGTGGTAATATATGACTTGGGGTATGAGATTAGACATATTGGCATGATATGCATGATAGTATGATATGCATGATTACATGAGTTTGGCATGTTGATGGGTGATATGAGAGGAGGGAGTATGATATTTTGTGCTGACGAGCACCAGTGCTTTGGTAGCACACTTTGTGACTTTGGGTCACCAGAGGTTTGGCACCTCCAGAGGTTTGGTACCTCAGCGTCTCGTCCCAGTGGCTTAGTACCACAGTGGGTTGGCCCCACAGATGATTATTCGGGATTGACGCCAGTGTTTTGGTAACACACGATGGGTTGGCCCCATCACCAGATTTGTGACTACGGTCACCAGTGCTTTGGTAGCACATTGTGTCTTTGGGACACCAGAGGTTTGGCACCTCATTGCGACTTGTCCCTGTGGTTTGACCACCGTGGGTTGGCCCCACTTGAGATATGGGATCGTCTGCTAGTGTTTTGGTAACACACGATGGGTTGGCCCCATCATCATTGGATTTGTGACTTCGGTCACCAGTGCTTTGGTAGCACAAATGTGTCTTTGGGACACCAGTGCTTTGGTAGCACATTGACGGATATTGTGTCTTTGGGACACCAGTGCTTTGGTAGCACATTGTGACTATATGTCACCAGTGGTTTGGCACCACCAGTGGTTTGGTACCACACGGGGTAGATGAGGCGATATGGATGGTTAGGATCGGGTTGCATTAATCATGTTGCTATGTATGATGTGTGTTAGCATGCTGTTTCTTCGGGAGCGGGATTTACACACTGAGTCACTCGACTCACCCTCTCCTTTGACATTTCAGGTGACTCGTAGATGCGGACTTGGAGCCGGGATGGACTCGGGGTGCTTATGCCATGCTGAATAAAGTCTTTACTCAGACTCTATATTTTGGGTACTTTAGTTATTTACTTTTATTTGGGTTTCTTTTGGATTTGTAAAAGGCCTTTAAAGTTATATTTTATGTTACTTATGCTTTAAATTGATTTTAATATGCCTAACAAAGTAACTTGGAATAAATTTCACTAAAATATGGAAAGATAAAGTTTTCACAACTAAAACGCAACGTGTTTTAAATTATACCATCGGGTATCACACAAAGTCTTTTGATAAACAAATACAAATGGTTTTCAATTCAAACTTGTAGTTCTTCTAAGTTTAAAAGTGTTTTATGTATCACTAAGAAACTAATAAGGTTTTAAATGGTAATAACTCGTTTTAACTACAAATTCTGGCAAAGTTTTCAAAATCCCTGGATTTCAAATACATCAACTGTTTTTCAAACAAGACTGCTCAAATCTGTTTCAAACACACTGTGTTTTCACTCAGCTTTTAAACGAGAAATCTAGTTTTCCAAAATGGTTTTCCCCGTAGCATACCAGATTCGGACGTGGTGTCTTGTCCGGGTTTGGGGTGTTACATTTGTGGTATCAGAGCCAAGTTCAAAGGCTCGGCTGTGGGCCTGAGGCCCAAAATGGTTTTCAAAAGTCTGTTTAAGTGTTTGTTTTGAAAGTATGGTTTTGAAAGGCATGGCACCGAGTCTCCGGCACCAGTTCGCCCAGGTAAGGACCCCGAACTATTCTCTGTGATTTGATTGGATGTTATATGATTGATGATAGCGATAGTGTGCTACCTTAGAGATTGAAACTGATAGGATTCTGTGAACTTGCGAGAACAAATCCTCTTTAAATATTCATAAGACTTGCTTTTTAAACAAGTGGAATAAACACTGATGCATAAAATTCTCTAATCAGATACGTAGAAAGATTAGACATGAGCACTCGAGGTGGACGTGGTCGTAATACTCGCGGTAGAGGTAGGGGTAGAATGACGGTTTCTGAGCCCGTAGGATCGGGGCAGGGTTCAGAAAATGAGGTACCGGTTCCGCCACCAGCTGGAGGTGGTGAGTTCCAAGATCAGACTGGAGACGACGCAGTGTCACAGGCGATGCTGCGAGTGTTGGAAAGGGTAGCTGGGGCTAGTGGTGGTGCAGGAGTTAGGAAATCAGTTCCTGAGCGACTCTGGGCTAATGGGGCTGAATTCTTTCGAGGTGTTTCTGGTGTTGCTCCTAGCACTGCTGAGTACTGGCTGGAGGCAACTGAGCGGATCATGGATGATCTGGACTTGACAACTGAAGAGAAGCTGAAGGGTATCGTATCGCTTCTCCGAGATGAGTCATATCAGTGGTGGCTCACGGTTCGGGACAGTGTGGCTGCAGAGGATCTGACGTGGGATTATTTTCGGGCTGCTTATCAAAAGAAATACATCGGGGCTAGTTACATCGACTCCCAGAGAAAGGCGTTTCTGAGGCTTGTTCAGGGGAGTAAATCTGTTGCTGAGTACGAGGCTGAGTTCCTGAAGCTGAGTAGGTATGCCAGAGGCATTGTAGCCACTGAGCATGAGAGGTGCGTTCGTTTCGAGGATGGTCTCCGAGACGAGTTGAGGCTGCTGATTGCTCCACAGCAGGAGCGCGAGTTTGCTGTCTTGGTTGAGAAAGCTAAGGTGGCTGAGGGTGTTAAGGAGTCAGTGAGGCAGAGTATGGACAGGAGTAGGCTTAAGAAGAGCTTCGGGTCTTCTGGTTCATCGGGTAATCCGCAGAAGAGGGCTAGACCGAGTGGGCAGAATCAGTCTGCTAGGTTTGTTGCTGCTAGGCAGGGACCACCGCAGTGTAATCAGTGTGGGAAATCTCATTGGGGTGGCTGTTGGACTGGGGGTAAAGGGTGCTTCGAGTGTGGGTCTCTGGAGCATCGCATTAGGGACTGTCCGCGTAGGATGGCCAGGATTCAGTCGGAGAGTCAGGGCCGTAATCAGTTCAGAGGTAATGGACCGCCACCGCAGAGGGGCCGTGGTAATGGCAGAGGTGGTTATGGATCTGGTCGGGGCCGTGGAGCACCGGGCAGAGGTGCGGGTAGTTCTGATGCCAGACAGCCTGGATTGGTATATGCGGCGAGGCGCCGAGAGGAGGGCGACGCACCGGACGTCATAACCGGTACGTTTTTGATTTTTGGTACCCCTTATACTGCTTTGATTGATGTGGGTTCTACGCACTCTTATGTTGCCAGTAGTATAGTAGAGACACTGGACTTAGACTCTGAGATATCTTCTAGGCAGATGACTGTGATTAGCCCTCTAGGTCACTCTGTAGTAGTAGATAAACTGTTTAGAGAGGTACCCCTAGAACTCCAAGGGGTAGTGTTTGCTGCTGATCTGATGGAACTGCCGTTTGGGGAGTTCGATTTGATTCTTGGGATGGATTGGCTGGTTAAGTACCAGGCGAGGTTGGATTGCGCGGCTAAGCGCATGGTTCTTAAGACGGTTGAGGGCGATGAGGTGGCTATGATAGGTAATAGGAGAGATTACTTATCAAATGTGGTATCTGCTCTGAAAGCGGAGAAGATGGTCAGGAAAGGCTGTGATGCGTATGTGGTTCATGTGTATGCCTTGGAGGCTAAAGGGTCTGCTGTTGAGGAGGTTCGTACTGTTAAGGAATTTGCTGATGTGTTTCCTGAAGAGCTTCCGGGTCTGCCGCCAGATCGAGAGGTAGAGTTTGGGATTGATCTGTTACCCGGGACTGCGCCAGTGTCTATTGCTCCGTATAGGATGGCACCAAAGGAATTGGTGGAGCTTAAGGCTCAGATCCAGGAGTTATTGGATCGAGGTTTTATCAGGCCAAGTGTTTCGCCGTGGGGTGCGCCAGTTCTTTTTGTCAAGAAGAAAGATGGCACGATGCGGATGTGCATAGACTACCGCCAGTTGAACAAGCTGACGATTAAAAACAAGTATCCGTTGCCACGGATAGATGACTTGTTTGATCAGCTGAAGGGTGCTGCGGTATTCTCTAAGATTGATCTGAGGTCTGGGTACCATCAGTTGAAGGTTAAGGAGGCTGATATCCATAAGACGGCGTTTCGGACTCGGTATGGGCACTACGAATTCCTGGTAATGCCGTTCGGATTGACTAACGCACCGGCAGCGTTTATGGATATAATGAACAGGGTGTTTCAGCAGTATCTAGACCAGTTCGTGGTGGTTTTCATAGACGATATTTTAGTGTACTCAAGGACGGAGGAAGAGCATGATAAGCATTTGAGGGTGGTGCTGCAGATTTTGAGGGAAAAGCAACTCTATGCTAAGTTCAGTAAGTGCGAGTTCTGGCTTAGAGAAGTGACGTTCTTGGGTCATGTAGTGTCAGCAGAGGGGATTCGAGTAGATCCTCGTAAGATTGAGGCTGTTTTGGACTAGAAGCCACCTAGGTCAGTGGCTGAGGTTCGTAGTTTTCTGGGTTTGGCCGGATACTACCGAAGGTTTGTTGAGGGTTTCTCGTTGATAGCAGCGCCGATGACCAAGTTATTAAGGAAAGAGGTTCCGTTTGTATGGACTGGGAAACAACAGGAAAGCTTTGACAAGTTAAAGAAGATTTTGACTGAGGCTCCGGTTCTAATTCAACCTGAGGCTGGTAAGGAATACACAGTCTACTGCGATGCATCACATACGGGTCTGGGTTGTGTGCTGATGCAAGAAGGTAAGGTTGTGGCTTACGCTTCTAGGCAGCTGAGGCCACATGAGGTCAACTATCCGACGCACGATTTGGAGCTAGCGGCTGTAGTTTTCGCCTTAAAGATTTGGAGGCACTACTTATATGGAGAGAGATCGATAGTCTACACGGATCATAAGAGTCTGAAGTATCTACTGACTCAGAAGGATTTAAATTTGAGGCAGCGCAGATGGGTTGAGTTGCTGAAAGATTACGACTGCTCGATTGAGTATCATCCGGGCAAGGCTAACGTGGTAGCAGACGCGTTAAGCCGTAAGGTTGTTTCGGACTTAAGAGCTTTGTTTGCCCATTTGAGCTTGTACGACGACGGGAGTATTTTGGCAGAGCTGCAGGTTAAGCCTACTTGGGTTGAGCAGGTCAGAGAGAAACAGTTAGTGGATGAGGTTCTGAGTGCGCGAAGGTTGCAAGTGCAGAATGGTGGTTTGGAGGGTTACAGCTTGTCGAGTGATGAGGTTCTGTGTTTTCAGGGTAAGGCTTGTATGCCTAAAGATGTTGAGCTAAGGCGGAAGATTCTTCAGGACGCACATAGCAGTCCTCATGCTATGCATCCTGGAGGTAGCAAGATGTATAAGGATCTTAGAGAGCAATTTTGGTGGCCTGGTTTGAAGAAAGAGGTGACAGAGTTTGTTGGAAGATGTCTGACTTGTCAGCAGGTCAAGGCTGAACATCAGTTGCCGTCGGGTTTGCTTCAGCCTGTGAAGATTCCGCAATGGAAGTGGGAAAGGATAACCATGGATTTTGTCAGTGGGTTACCGCTTACGCCAAGCAAGAAGGATTCAGTTTGGGTAGTGGTGGATCGTCTGACTAAATCAGCTCACTTTATTCCGGTGAGGGTTGATTACTCACTTCAGAAGCTAGCGAAGCTGTATGTGTCAGAGATCGTGAGGTTGCACGGTGTGCCAGTTTCGATAATCTCGGATAGGGATCCCAGGTTCACGTCTAGGTTCTGGAAGGCATTGCATCAAGCATTGGGTACTCGTTTGGATTTCAGCACGGCTTTTCACCCGCAGTCTGACGGTCAATCAGAAAGGGTTATTCAGATCTTAGAAGACATGCTGAGAGGTTGTGTCTTGGATTTCCGAGGTAGCTGGGAGGAGTTTCTACCGTTAGCTGAGTTTGCCTACAACAACAGTTACCAAGCGAGCATCAAGATGGCTCCGTACGAGGCGTTGTATGGTAGGAAGTGTCGCTCACCTACGTGCTGGACAGAGTTAGGTGAACGTCAGTTATTGGGACCCGAGTTGGTAGCTGAGACTGAAGACAAGGTTAAGTTGATTCAAGCTAGATTGAAGGAAGCTTCGGACCGGCAGAAGTCTTATGCCGATCTTAAGCGGAGAGATATAGAGTTTGCTGTTGGGGATCGAGTTTTCTTGAAGGTTTCACCTTGGAAGAAGGTTCTGAGGTTCGGGAAGAAAGGCAAGCTTAGTCCGAGGTTCATTGGGCCATATAAGGTGTTGAGGCGAGTTGGACCAGTAGCGTATCAGCTTGAGTTGCCAGCAGAGCTTAGTCAGATTCACGACGTTTTCCATGTTTCGATGCTTCGGAGGTATCGTTCGGATCCGTCTCACGTGGTAGCAGTGGAAGAGATCGAGGTAAATCCGGACTTGACTATGGAAGAAGAGCCTGTGCAGATTCTTGATCGGGATGTGAAGGTTCTGCGTAGGAAGTCTGTGCCGTTGGTTAAGGTACTTTGGCGGAATCATGGCGTGGAAGAAGCGACGTGGGAACCCGAGGATATGATGAGACAGCAATACCCGCAACTCTTTTGACCAGGTAATTTCGAGGCCGAAATTATTTTTAAGGGGGGTAGAACTGTAATATCCCGGGTTAGGGGGCTATTTCGATGTTGCATGTTATTGCATGCTTGTAGTGTGCTATGTTGCTATTTTTATGTTTTAGGGGCTTAAGTGTAGCTTAGGGGTATGCCTGAGTAAATTAGAAAAATGTTGGTTTTGGGTATTAGGTGAAGGGAGCTGAGGAAGCTGGGGTTTAAGAATTATTTTTGTGGTTTTATTGCACAAATAAGGAGGTGGCAAGAGTGGCAAGAGGGAGTTGGTATGGCGTCACATGCAGATGGGGTGGTGATCCAGAGTTCAAGCTGCAGAGTTCCCATTTTGGGCTCTTTTTGGGACGGCATAGAGGAGAGGTAGAAGCCAAATCAAATTCTACCTTGGACTTGGTCAAACCGTTCAAATGGAAGGTGGGGAGTAAATAGTGGAGGAAGACTTGGTCATACACCTTTGAATGAGTGGATGGGAGTTATTGGGGGGTTTTGGCCGAATGTTTGGGGTGTTTTGGAGGAAGTGGCCGAAACTTGGGAAGCTTGGGGAGTTAGTGGACGGTTTGGTAGCTTGGGAGGCCGAAAATGCTTTTGGCATTTTGATGTTTTCGGTCAAAGGTTATTGAGCAAATTCTCTCTTTTGTCAATTGCCAAAAGCCGGAATTTTGAAGAGTTTCATCTCATTCTCTTTTGGAACCGAAAGTCCAAGTAGCTTCATTGCCGAATGTGACTTGGGTTGTCTCTCAAGCATCCATTGTAAGCCGAACCTAGCACTCCATCTCCATTCCATTTCTTTTTCTTTAAACCGAAAGCAACCTTTCTCCTTTTTGGTTTGATTTCTATTGTGAAGCCGAATTCTCCACTTCCTTTCTCATTTCTTTTGTGCCGAAACTACATCCTTTGTTCTCAAACTTTTATTCTCTTTTCCTAAGCTCTGTAGCCGAAACTCTATTCTTTAAACACCCTCTTCATTTCATTTCTTCTCAACCGAAAAGCACCTATCTCTTTTCCATTTTCTCCTCTTGTCAAGGCCTTGGCCGATTCTCTTCTTGGACACATTTTCCTTTTCTTCATTTTAAGGTATTAGCCGAATTTATACACCCCTTTTTAGTGACCTTTTTGGCCGAATATTCCCTTCTCCTAGTAGTGGTAGTGGCCGAATATCAGTGGTGTTTGGAGGCCTTGCTTCAATCGGTTGGAATTGGTAAGTCCATAGCCGAATGGCCATATTTTCCCTCTTTTGGTTCTTTATTTGGTTGTGTTTTGTTAAGGGCCGATTATGGTTGTTGGAAGGGTATTAATCTCTCTGTTATAGGGACTTTGGAAGTGTGAAGCAAGCAAGGAACCATCATTCTTTTGTAACCGATTGGTAAGTTGAGGGTAAGCAATTGGGTTGTTAGTTCATTCTTTTAATTGCGTTTAATCAGGAGTTGTAAATGATTAACCGTTCTCTTGTGAAGGTGTGACCGATTGTGGGTAGAAGTACCACTGTGGTTCGGGTTTGGTAGGAAACCAAACCAAGTGAAGGTAAGGGATGGATTTTTCTACCCTTTTGGTTAATTGGTTGTTGGCCGAATGTTAGTGTTGCCTAACCCCTATGTTTGGCCGATTGTAGGACCTTGTAATCGAGGGGCTTAGATCGTTCTCGTTGGATTTTAGACTCGTACTATCAGGTGTGTTTACTAACACACTTATATTTAGTAATATGTTTAATAATCTGTGTGATGTCTAATGAAACAGTGGTGACTGTTATGATACCATTATGGGTATGATTCTGGACTCGGGTAAGTCAGTATCGTTATTGTTATACTATTTATTGATGATTTATATGATATCATGGTTGTGGTAATATATGACTTGGGGTATGAGATTAGACATATTGGCATGATATGCATGATAGTATGATATGCATGATTACATGAGTTTGGCATGTTGATGGGTGATATGAGAGGAGGGAGTATGATATTTTGTGCTGACGAGCACCAGTGCTTTGGTAGCACACTTTGTGACTTTGGGTCACCAGAGGTTTGGCACCTCCAGAGGTTTGGTACCTCAGCGTCTCGTCCCAGTGGCTTAGTACCACAGTGGGTTGGCCCCACAGATGATTATTCGGGATTGACGCCAGTGTTTTGGTAACACACGATGGGTTGGCCCCATCACCAGATTTGTGACTACGGTCACCAGTGCTTTGGTAGCACATTGTGTCTTTGGGACACCAGAGGTTTGGCACCTCATTGCGACTTGTCCCTGTGGTTTGACCACCGTGGGTTGGCCCCACTTGAGATATGGGATCGTCTGCTAGTGTTTTGGTAACACACGATGGGTTGGCCCCATCATCATTGGATTTGTGACTTCGGTCACCAATGCTTTGGTAGCACAAATGTGTCTTTGGGACACCAGTGCTTTGGTAGCACATTGACGGATATTGTGTCTTTGGGACACCAGTGCTTTGGTAGCACATTGTGACTATATGTCACCAGTGGTTTGGCACCACCAGTGGTTTGGTACCACACGGGGTAGATGAGGCGATATGGATGGTTAGGATCGGGTTGCATTAATCATGTTGCTATGTATGATGTGTGTTAGCATGTTGTTTCTTCGGGAGCGGGATTTACACACTGAGTCACTCGACTCACCCTCTCCTTTGACATTTCAGGTGACTCGTAGATGCGGACTTGGAGCCGGGATGGACTCGGGGTGCTTATGCCATGCTGAATAAAGTCTTTACTCAGACTCTATATTTTGGGTACTTTAGTTATTTACTTTTATTTGGGTTTCTATTTGGATTTGTAAAAGGCCTTTAAAGTTATATTTTATGTTGCTTATGCTTTAAATTGATTTTAATATGCCTAACAAAGTAACTTGGAATAAATTTTACTAAAATATGGAAAGATAAAGTTTTCACAACTAAAACGCAACGTGTTTTAAATTATACCATCGGGTATCACACAAAGTCTTTTGATAAACAAATACAAATGGTTTTCAATTCAAACTTGTAGTTCTTCTAAGTTTAAAAGTGTTTTATGTATCACTAAGAAACTAATAAGGTTTTAAATGGTAATAACTCGTTTTAACTACAAATTCTGGCAAAGTTTTCAAAATCCCTGGATTTCAAATACATCAACTGTTTTTCAAACAAGACTGCTCAAATCTGTTTCAAACACACGTGTTTTCACTCAGCTTTTAAACGAGAAATCTAGTTTTCCAAAATGGTTTTCCCCGTAGCATACCAGATTCGGACGTGGTGTCTTGTCCGGGTTTGGGGTGTTACATCACAAGTCAGTATACCCCCTAAATTGCACACTGTCTAGCACACGTGCGTGTGACTTGGCCTTGTTGCATAAGTCAGTATACCCTACAGGTTTGGCACGGGCTAGTACAAGGCCTGGCACACGGGTGTTTGTGGCCATTTCGAAAGGCACATGGGATAGACTCACGGGCTTGTGGTCAGCCATGTGAACAAAGTTAGTATGTATGCCCTATTTCCACACTGCATGAGACGCGGGCGTGCTAGAGCCGTGTGAGAGACACGGTCTATTCACAAGGGCGTGTGACCCCTGTATAGATGAAATATTTCTAAGTTTTCAAAATTTTTTTGTATGATTCGGTTTAGTCCCGAACCACTTCTAAAGCATGTTTAAGGCCTCGTACGCTCTTATAAGGGACAATATGATTTTGTTGAATGGTATTTTAGCATGAATGCGTAGATGTATGAACATTGTATGTTAAATGATGTGTAATGATCGGTAATACTTCATAACCATACTCCGGCGACGGATACAGGTAAGGGGTGTTACAGGCATTCTGTCAAAAACCTAAAAATTATTGATACCGTGATTTCGGTATCGATATTTTTCAAAAATAATTGATACCTCACTTAAAAACGATACCAAACTTTTATTTTGTTTCTCAAAAACCCTACAAGGTATCGATCCGGTATTGATACCTCTTTCAGGAAGTATCGATAAAATATTTTTGAAGTATTGATTTTTTATTCCAACGATCACTGAATTAGCATTTATGAAAAAGATATCGATACCCTTTTTAAAGGTATCGATACTCGAAGTTGCAGGTGAAATAAATGCTCTGGTTTTACATCTCCAACGGCCATATTTACTTCTCCAACATCCTCAACGACTAGAAGTCTATTAGGGGATATAAATACCATATTTCAAAATTTTGCAACATCCAAGAAAAATACTTCAAGCAAAAAATCATCAATCGAATAATTTCTAGAACTTAAATTTTCATGTTTTTCTTACATACACTTGTGAGTCTTATCTCCTTTAGTTTGCTCAAGTGTATTTCATTGTATTTGTGCTTCAATTTGCAAACAAATTTATCTTGTAAGGATTGTTTCTTTGCTTTCTCATTTGTATCTCTTTGAGAGGTTTTAAAACTTAAGATTTGGGGTAGAAATCTTAAGGAGTTGTAAGGTTAAACCTTGTCCTCAAAGGTTGAACAAATTAGTGAATTTGGGAAAAATCCTTAGTGGTGGAAAGCTAAGATGGTGGAGTAGGCAATTGGGGTCGAACCACTTTAAATTCTTTGTGTTCTTTATTTCTTTATTGTCCTTGCTTTCACCAAAATTTTTAAAGGCCAATTCACCCCTCTTGGCATTTTCGGTTTGCTTCATCGAGCTTTCAAAATATGTTTTTGTAACGCCCTGAATTTGGACCTAGTAGAATTGGGCCTTGGGCATGGGAGTGTTTAAGACTTTTGAGAACAAGAGAACGGCACTATTGCATGTTAGATCTGTTGGGTGAGTGATTTTGGAAGGTTATGGGGATTTTATGAAGTCCTGGGTTCAAGCCATGTCATATGGAAAATTTTTATTTTTAGCATTAGGGGAACCCTGACTCCAGGTTGTAAGCCTTTTAAGCAATTTTGATTAAAAAGAGACACAAAGAGAGCCTGTGGTGGAGTGGTTGTGGCATCACAGGTGTGGCAAGGAGGACAGAGGTTCAATTCTCACTTCATGCAAAAAGGATTATTTATTTTACTCTTGTATGGCCAAGAGTTTGTGTTGGATTTGAACTCTGTGTTGCAGAGTTTAAATTGGTCAAGTGAGTGATTTAAGGAGTGGATTGTGGAGAGATAAGGGGGAGAAAATCGTGGACTTTGGGTGAGAAGGTGTTGGCCGAATATTGGGTTCTTTGGGGGGTGCATTTGGCACTTTGGGGATTCTCTTGTGGTTGTGCCAAATTACTATAGGAGCATTAGGGTTTTTTTTTTTGTTCTCATTTTTGTTTCGGAAGCTTTCCTCTCGAGCTATTGTTTTCTCATTCTTTTAGTGCATTTTTGACCTTTTGGGTCCTTTTTTGTTCAACTTTATTTCTCAATTGTTTGTTCACTTTTGCCGAAACATAGAAACCAAGTACTGAATTCTATCTTGAAACCTTTCTCCCTTTCTTCTCCTCTTCTCAATCTTATTCTTCTATTCTTGCTTCTATTCACAAGCTCTAGCCGAATTCATATTCTTCCCCTTCTTTTCTCAGATTGACCGAACCAATCTTTCTCTCCCCAACTGTTAAAATTCAATCTTGATCTTGGCACTTTTTACCTTGGCTGATTATAGCATCTTCTCGTTATTCGACTTTCATTCCCTCATTTCGTTCTGTCGGTTCTCTATGTTTTGTGTTAGCCAAACATTCCATCTCAGGGGTGCGATTATTCCACCTTGCCTCTATCATTCTCTGTACTTTCGGCTTTTGTGTGGGTGTGGTGATTATTCGCTTCTTCTAACCTGGACTCTACGTTTTCAGTAAGTGACTTCTCGTCTAGTTAAAACTGTTCAATTCTTTTATGGTTGATAAGTGTTGGCTGGAATGCAGATAACCCCTAAGGCCTATTGATCAATCTCTTGCGACGGTTTAAGTGAGTGAGCCTCAATCGTTCGATCAAGGCAGGTAATAAATCATATCTTGGATAGTGGTATAGAAAAGGATGGTTTAATCATGTTGTTAAAGGACTAATGGTGAATCGTGTTGGATATAGGTTCTACGCTCGTGGGCTACTGCTTTTCTCCAACAATGTGTGTACACACACCACTCCAACTGTAGATCGACAAAATGCCGAAAAGCCAAAATACCGGCGAATGATGCCACACGAGCGTGCGATCGCACGTGTGGTGGTTCGAGCCCACGAATATGGGCGTAAGATGGTTGAGGCCACCATGAGCATTCTCATGGGATTAGGTCGTTATGGGCCACATTGGGGCCGAAATGGGCCGTGTGGGCCCAATAGGCATATGGGCCCCACACGGAATAAATGAGCATATTGTGGTAAATGTTAGACCGAGCCGTATAGTCCACATGGCTAGGGTCATTTTTGGCCAATCGATCATGTGGGCCCACTGGGCTAGTGGGCCCCACACGGACAAAATGCATGTTCTTATAGCCGAGGCTATTTTTGGGCTTATTGGGCCACACGAGCGTGTGGGTCCACTTGGGCCGAGTAATGGGCCTCCATTTACACTATTGTTATTGTGTAGATTACTTAAGTCGCTCGAGGCAACGATGGACCTTCTGTTGGGTTGCTAAGACCCCGATTTGAGAAATTACCAAAATACCCTCGGTTTACAAAATTACCTAAATACGCCCCATGGGTTAAATGTCTGTTTTGACTTGATAGGATATATGGATCACTATGTATGTAATGGGATGATTTGTGTAACACCCCAAACCCAACCTAGAAGTTAGGCCCAAATCCAGCGTGCCACATTGAAGTGTTTTAGCGAAAACCTTGTTTTCATTGAAAACCCTTCTAGAGAAAAGTTAAGTAAAATCCATTTTGCTTTCAAAATGAGGAGTAGCCAAGAACCATTTCCTTGTTGCTATGTAAAAATTTCCTTTGACAGCGGAAGCTCGATCTTAAAACACAATTATTTTAAAAAAAACTTGAAATATGTTTAAAAGAAATAAATCCAGGTTCCGTTTCAAATTTACAATGCATAGTGGAAGTAATGGAATAATAACTAGAGGGAAACCTTTTTACAATCCAAAATAAAATAACTTAAAATCTAGAATTTAGATATTAAGAAAACAAGTCTAATCGTCTTGCTAGTTGGTCACCTCTTAGTCCCTCCATCCATCGAACCGCCTACTGAGGATCACCTGAGAAAAATAAAAGAGGGAGTGAGTTTTTGAAAACTCAGCGTGTACGACCCTCGTCAAACAAATAGCATACATATCATATTATTAACATAACAACATCATACATGCAATGATGTACAAACCCTCCCCAAATAATCCATCTGGTACACATCATCTCCGTCCCGCCGAAACACATCTGTGGGGATTTCTAAATCGACCCACCCATCCGATACACATCAAGGGTAGCCCGGTTGTGGTACTACCAAACGCTGCAGCAAAGCTACTAATCATATAATGGGCTTAAAAAGCCATCAGTGGATCCACAGTTGTCAAGCAACCATGGATCCTCATATACTTCCCCCGTTCCATAATTCCCACCCATATGCAACCTAAACAGAATATCATATGAATGCATCAAAAGTACATGTAACATCCACAAATCTTACCTTCAACACATAAGGGTATTTTACTCATTTCACACATCAAGGGTATATCAGTAATTCTACCCTACAGGGGTATTTCAGTAATTCTTAACAGTATGGGTCTTAATTACGAACCTTGGCCCGTCAACAAGTCCTTGCGGCTAAAGTGAACAGACATTATGCACCAGGTAGGATTCTAGAGAAGAGGAGGTGGGTCATTAAGACCGCTTAAGTACCAAGCTCTCCCTAGATCCAATCCTAGACATGCATATGCCCGTTGCCACACCTAAACCTTATGACTTGTTCATAGTCGCACTTAATAAATTATTAAAAGTTCTTTCTCCTCAAAGTTCAAACCCAGAACTTCTCCAACACCCCTAAACACTACAAGTTTATTAAATCCTTAAAGCCAACATGTCATTTGTCATTTTCTTGCTTAAAAAAATTTTATGAGACCCAAAGCCCAATTCTTCTAGGCCCCAAAATTTGGAGCGTTACAATTTGTATATGTATTTTTATTCTGTCTACATGCATAATAAAATTTAATAGCATGTCACTAGTGTATGTTGCATAACATAGGGTTGGGTTATGTGATTGGAGGAAGTATTCTGTTCTGGCAGCACTGCTACGTATCTCTAATGGCTATTAGCCTACCGTTCTGCCAACTCTACTGCAAATTTTGTTTAGTGCCGCATCGGTACTATTATGTGGTGTGCAGGGATGGGTGGGTTGATATTGTATCCCCACATGGTGTGTAGGGTTGGACAGAGCTGGTGTGTGGAGGCTGGATGGATAGGGTTTTTGCATGCTTGATCATTCTGATTCTATTCTATTTAGGGCTAAGGCCCACACTGCATCTGTTCTGTAATGGGCTTAGGCCCAGTTGGACTCTACTTCGGAGATGGGCCCAGGCCCAAACTGTTATTATTGATTGTTGTTTCTATTTGGGGTGCACACTGAGTTTTCGCAAACTCACCCAATTGTTTTACTATGTAGGTAATCCCCATACATAGACGGTTCGGAGATGCGAGGGACTTGGAGCTGGCCACACATTTAAACTTGCTTTGGATTTTATTTACCTTATTTATTATTTTTGGTTTGTAATAAGGCCTTTCTAATTTATGGGTTTAAATTTGGAATCTTATTTGTAGGTTTATAATTGCTAGAAGTAGAATACCAAAACAAAAACTGGTTTTCAAAATATCACGTTTCCACAACTAGAAGAGATTTTTTTTAACGAAGTTAATAACGTTTTTAAAAGTGATTAACGTTGCGATGAACCACGTTTTGAAATTGAATGAACACAAACTGAGGCTTTAGTTTTTAAAATATTAAGGAGGGTTTTAAATGAAAACATGGTTTTTGAAAAACACTTCAATGTGACACGCCAGATTCAGGCCTAACTTCTAGGCCGGGTTTGGGGTGTTACAGTTTTTGTCAACGTGTGAAATTGTTCTAGTAAAAAATCTCAATTTTAGAGATGTTGAGAAATGATTTAGCGTAGGAGACAATGGGAAACATCGAGGTAGAGGTCAAGCTGAGGATATACACAACATTGGTTAAAGGAGTTAGGGGAACATGTGTTTCATTGTCCACAGATGGAATACCAGCAACAATGTTGGCGGGAAACGTGGCAGTAGCTTTAGAGGCAGGGATACTAACAACAACATTGCAATCCATATATACTTAAGATTGTTAAAAAATGGAGGTTTAGAAAATTAAAATTGTTGTTTGAGGCATGAATTTCATTGTCCTTAATAATATTTTACGGATTTGTGTATCCCCCAAGATTTCACAAGCACTTCTGGTTTTCCAGTAGGAAAATAGGGAAGAAGGAGGAATGAATCAATTAAATACTCAGCTAATGGAAGTTTCGAGAGAATAGAGAAAGCCTAGGAGGAAAAGTAAAGTGAAAATTGATTGAATGACTTTGAGTGTTGTCATGTATGGTATTTATAGGTACTATGCATGCCAAAAATAGAAAACAAATGTTTGATGTGTTTGAGAAATATTTGACTTTAACATTAATATAATATTATTTGATTCTAACGTTAAGAAAATCTAAGAAATCAAGCAACCTAGTTTGACTAAAACAGTAAAAAAAATAAACAAAAAATTATAAAAAGTAAAACCCAACCGAGCTTAGTATCATACATAGAAGGGGGAGAACTGACTTATTTCAATTAAACAAAGCTTTCAAACTTAAGCCTTATGCATGTATACCTATCCTCATATTTTAACCCTTATAAGTTTAAAGTAAAACAACACTATATAAACATCATTTTCATAGGTGTATTCAAAAGATGTGGGATTTTTGAAATATTTTTGAAATACATTAAACTTCCAACACCATCATCCACATGTCCTTCGGTGCCTCCCTCGCTTTCCTCCTCATCAATGTCTTCAAATTCGTCGAACCTGTTTTCATGTCTTCCCATCTGTACCTTTCTTTCATTGTTCCTATCAGTGCCCTTTCCTCTTTGAACCTCTGGTTCTACAATTTCGCTTACATTTACTTATTTGTTTCCTTTATTCAAAGCTTAAAGCTCTCATGCCTATCTTTGTTTATTCCTTTGGTGTTATTTTAAAAACAAAACCCTTTAAGCCTAATACTATGCTCAACTTGTTGTCCCTGCAATCTATAATGAGGATGGAAGCTCATTTAGGGATAGCAATGTTTGCAACACAATTGGACTTTCATATGCATATTTCTCTATGGTGGTATTGTGATATCATATTTGAAGCTTGATTTTTACGTACAATAAGTGTTCGTCTATAGTAGAGGTGCTCATGGGTCGGGTCGGGTTTAAGCATGATATTAACATACTTTATATTTTTTCAAGCCCAACTCGACCTGCAATACGAGCTTAAAATTTTGCCCTAACCCACTCATATTGGCAAAAGACTAACCCAAGCCATTTTAGGCCCGGCCATATTATATTTTTAAAAAATATTTATTTTATTTCATTCTAATATTTAATAATTTTATATATTTTCTATTTATTGAAAATTTTTATATGGTCATCTTAACACTATTTTAATGTTTACATTGGAGTAGTATTAGATATTTAGTACTTTTTTTTAATGAGTTCTAAATTACATAATATAAAAATAATATAATATGAAGTATTATAAACTAAAAAGTAGGTCGGGTAGCGTAACACCCCAAACCCGGCCTAGACATTATGGCCGGATCTAACGATATCACATTGGAGTGGTTTTTGAAAATATAGTTTCATTGGAAAACCCGTTCTATTACTAACTCTTGTTTATGATTTTATCGGGAATTTTAGGGTATCTTGTTCATTTTAAAACTCCAGTTGTTTCTAGCAGAAAGTTGATCATATGAGTTTATTACTATACTTTAAAACAATGTTTGATGCGGAAGCTAGTATTTTACGAAAATGTGGTGTTTTGAAAAGCCTTCATCTTTTGAAAATTCGCGTCCTACTACTATTAGTATGAATTTAAATAATTAAAATCTCAAATTAAAAGTTAAAAATTTAAAGAGGGCTTATTACAAACCAAATACCCAAATAAAATTATTTCAAATAAAAAATCGAATATAGAAGCAAGTGCGGTTGTGTGGCCACCTCTGAGTCCCTCGCAGCACCGGTCCCTAAGACTGGGGATTTCCTGCACTGATAAAACTCAGTGGGTAACCCCATATAGGCAAATAGCCAATGCAATTACAGTCTGGGCATAAGCCCAAATCAATCGCAGTTCAGTTCAGCTCGGCCTTAGCCCATTACAGTCTCAGTATCAGTGTGGGCCTTAGCTCATTACAGTATCAGTATCAATATCATTGTGGGCCTTAGCCCATTACAGTGACAGTATCGTTCAGTCATGCAATCAGAAATCCTACCCAACCAGCCTCTACACTCCACTCCGTCCAGCCTAACACTCCATGTGGGGATAAAATCACCCACCCATCCATGCACTCCAAAATTAGCACTGGTTGCGGCACTAAACAGTATTTGCAGCAGAACTGCCAGTACAATACACTTTCTCCAATCATAATAATCACATCCCCATGCAACATATCACACATGTATGCAACATATATATATCGTGGCATGCTCATATACCGTCATACATAACATAAGACATACAGTCATATTATATCATAGGGGCATAATAGTCATTTTAAGTCATAGGGGCATAACAGTCATTTCATATAAGGTCGGGCGTCTAGGTCTACTTACCGACCCATCAGTAGGTCTACAGTCGTCTCGGGCAACCCGTGCAACCTTAACAGTCAATCACTGAAAATGGGCCAAAGGCCCATAGTGTGGGCCCATGTGGTGTGGGCGTGTGGGCCCACATAGCCCAGAAATGGTCTCGGCCATGCGAATTACACATCTTGACCCAATATTATGCAAGCATTCGTGTGGTTTTACCCGTGTAGGGCCCACAAGCCTATTGGGCCCACATGGCCTATTTCAGTCTAACATGGCCCAAAACGGCCCATGACCACAAAATCGCTCATGGTGGCCTCGGTAGTCTAACACCCACATTTTATGCATTCGATTTACCACACGAGCTAGCGCACGCTCGTGTAGCGTCAATTGTCATATTTTCTGGCTTTTACCGGTTTACGGTTTGAGCAGTGTTTACACACACCTGGTTCCGATTCTTTGTAAAAGCACTCCTGAGCACCCAAAACCTATCAATTGACCAATATAGCACTTTATTATACACCTCAATCAATAACCAATTAACTAAAATTGGAAGACATCATCTTAACACCTTAACCGAACTCTTACCTTACGAACACTGGACGCTGCCCTTAACAACTCAGCACCAGCACAACCCTTCACTCTAGACTTTCTGTTGTCATCACAATCAACAAAGATTCCCCAGTTACCAACTTAAAAGTCGAATATTAAACATACCTATTAATTCTAACACAACGCAAGAAGAGTACCCACTTCGAAGTGTAAGAACTTTATCGACAAATAAGGAATGATAACCAGAACAATAGAGAAGGGGAAAGCAGTCAAATGCAAGGGGAAGAAATGAATCACTAAAAAGAAACGAAAGGGGAAGGGTGAAAAGAGGGAGAAGATTCAACCAAGGGAAAAGGAAATCGTTTGCTCACCTTTTTCAGGAAAGTAATATCCTAGGAAGTCCAAAGAGAGAGACCACAGGACCACTGATTCGGCAAGGAGAAACAACAGCAAGTGTCAGGAATATTTGGGAAAAGAAACGAAGAAGAGGCAAGGAAAGGAAGAGGGTGTATTCGGCCAACAGCAGGAAAAAGAGAGAAGAGAAGATGACAATAAGAGAAAAGGTATATTCGGCCAAAGAAAAAGTTGTCAAAAGTGAAACGGACAAATATGCAAACATCACTACACAATACGGCACTCAAGCAAAAAGGGAGAAATCACCAAATGCACAGAAAAACCCGAAATGTGGGGTATACCTCTGTGGCCAAATTTCTTGAGTGCCAGAGTCAATTTTCGGCACAACTCTCCCTCTCCCCTCATCTCCTTTGATTTTCTCCTAAAATCCCTCATCAAATCTCTCCACCTGATCAGACCTCCCCTCAACCACTCAATTTGAATTCTCCTCAGCCACTTCAGTGTTTCAGTTAAACTCCAACACCTCCACGGCACAGCAGCAAAATAAATACTCCACTGCTCCCACTAAGATTCGAACACCGGTCCTTTGGCATGGGTAACACGCCACTTACCCCCTAGACCAGCAAGCTTTTTATGTATTGCTTTTACCTACAATAATTTAAAAGCCTATTAACTATAGGCAAGGATTTATTCCCTAAAAATAAAACTTTTTGCATAAGCCCAGGCTTGAACCCAGAACTTCTCAGACACTCCCAAACACACCCAAATCACTTAATCACTGAAGCAAACATGAATTTATTTTACAAACATACAAAAATGAACACCTAGATTTTGGGGCGTTACAGGTAGAGCTGGGCTTGGGCGTTGAAAGTTCAAGTCCGAGCTCGATCCATATTTTAAACGGGCCTAATTTTTTTGCCCAGACCCAATTTTTGGGCCTAATTTTTTTGCCCAAACCCTTCCAAATTTCGAGCAGGCCTTTGGGGCTAGGCGGGTAGTCTGACCCATGAACAAGTCTAGTCTACAGGAATTAGTTGTTTAATGGTTAGAGAATAATAAAATATTTTATTTCAGTTAATAATTAGTATTAGATAATTATATTTTAGTCCTTTAAAGTTTAAAGTGCTATGCAATGGTAAATTGTGGCATCCAATGATTTGTCCACATGTAAAACAATTGCCATTTTAGATTTCTATTAGAGTTTTTAACAGGAGTGACCAAAATGAACAAACTATATAACATGGGTGCTTAAACTGTAAACTTTTTTTTTTATTTTAGGTGCTTAAAATGAAATTTTTTTAATAGTTGTGTGACTATCTGCATAGTTTACTCAAACTTATATAATTTAAATTAATAAATTTTAAATCGGTATAATAATGATAGTATTTATTTTAACTTAATAAAAAGATAAAGTGAATTAAAAAAATAATGTGTTTGGATAAAATAAAATTTAATTTAATATTATATTGTTAGTTTTTTAGGTAATTTTTTTTTTGCCAGGAGTTCTACAAATCATTAAGCAAATGTAATTTAGAAAAAAAGAAAAGAAAAAGAAAACCTTACTCCCTTCACATTAAAGGTATAGATTATTTTTAATTGTTGTCTTCGAAACTATAATTTATTCTTTTTTGGATTATGTTGTTGTTTTTGTTACATAAGTTATCATGTTGTTACAAAGTAGTTTTATGTAATCTATCATTTTAGTTAATATTCTATTTATAAAACTATTTTTATAAAAATATTATATTATTTTGATTTTATAACTTACTGAAAATTTTACTTTTATAGTAACTTTAAACTATGACTAATTTTTTTCGCTCACATAACATTTAGTTTGAACAAATAACAATTGAAAAATCAAACTGAAGATTTTGATATATGTCAAACACTTTATATTTGATTATTTGATGCAAGGTTTATAATTTTATATAGGGTAAACTATTTACGTTTTCATCCACTGTTTTTTATCACTTAAAAAAATATTAATCGCTGTAAAAAATATTAAGGATTATAGTGAAAAAATGATATAAACTAAAATAATGTATTAAAAACTGTCAATTGGTACTTGTTTATCTCATTACTAACATTTTTTTTTCTAATATTGAAAATTTAAATTTCTAAACATCAAAATCAATTAAATAAATTGTTGAATTTTTTTTCATTTCTTGAACCAATTTGTTACTATAATATTGAAATTAATTAATTTAATTGTCTATGAAACTTAAATTTCTTTTGATTATAAAATATACAATCTTCCATCCCAAGCTACAAGTAAAGAAAAATAATTACAAATAATTAAATTAATTGTTTGTTCTTCGTTTGGGTAAAGATGTAATGAAAAACATTCTAGGTTTTGTTTGGAATGGAAGACAAAATTAATTAATTTAATTAATTATAAGGAATTTTCTTTACTTTTAGCTTAATATGGGAGATTTAAGATCATATAATTAAAAAAATTTGAATTTTATAAAAAAATATTAAAGATGAGTTATTTGAGATGCTTCTAATTTAGAAATATAAAATAAAATTTTGAATTACATAAGGAGATTTAATTAATTAATTTCAATATTACATTAAAAAATCGGCTCACACTACCAATGAATAATTTTTTTAAACAAGTACAATATGATAATTTTTTAATGCATTATTTTAACTTTTATTCCTTTTTTTAGTTTAATTCTTAATTTTTTTTTACTCAATCTATAACCCCTCGAAATTGGGGTTAGAATTATTCAGGTTAATTGGTTGGGTTAGGAGTTCGGTGGAACTGTTAAGTTAGTTTTTGCATTTTAGAACTAGACTGAGCTTATTGGTTTGAAGGCTAACTTTTTGGTAGCTTACCTTTGGTCTTGGGTTTGAGTCCACGTGTCTGCAATATGGGAATTGTTTTTTTTAAGTCTTGTTGGTTTTAATTCTTTAAAATATTTATAATTAAAAAATTGAAGGGTTTTGACAAATTGGGTGTTGCTTATTTTGTTTTGAAATTTATTTTAATAGTAATAATAAATAAATCTGATTGGTTGTTAATGACTAATTAAATTATAATTATAATTTGTTTATTTGATTTATTTTGTTTGAAAAAAATAAGGGCAAGTCCCAAAAAATTTTGGCTCATGTTTTGTTTTCCCCATTCCCACTTTCACGTCTGTTTCACTCTCTTGCTCCCAAAAGTTCTGTTTTTTGTTCCGGATTTTATACTTTTTCTTTTTCTTCGTTCTTGTTTATTTCTCCTTTGTTCTTCAATCTATTCCTTTTGTTCCAATAGCATGATTATTTCTGTCTCGTTAGGGGGTTTGTGTGTTTTTTTTCCCTTCGTTCAACTCGGTTGTAAGTAATGTTCTTTTTAATTTTACATTTGGGTTCTTAGATTTGTTTATGCTAAGGTTTTAATTGAAATACATATCAGATATATATATGTTTGCAAAATTGAGTTTCAGGTCAGTGAGATTAGAGTGAATCGAATGTTTGTCAGCACTTAGAATCGCTTAATCAGGTGTGTTTCTGAAACTAATGTAGTTTGGCACCAAATCGTTGGTGAATTACAAAAATTTCAATTGATTTTGTTGTGGTTTTGGGGCCATACGTGCGTGTGCCACTATAGAAACTAGGTTATTTACTGGTCACGCGGTCTGAGGTGAGCCACACGGCCTTGTGACCCCTGTTCGGGGATTTTATCTGTAATATTCGGGTTTTGGGGGTCATGCATTTTAATTTGTATCTGTGTGTTGGTGTGCTCTATATGCTGTTTGGATGTGTTTGGGGTCTTCGGGAAACCTTGAGGTGTGGGTAAAGGCCTTGGAAAAATAATTGTTTTTAAGCTGATAGGGGAGAGCTAGGGGAGCTAGGCCTTAAGGGAATTTTTGTGTGGATTGTGACACAAGAACCCAGTTGGTAAAGGGGCAAGGAGGCACCACTTAAAGTGCTTGTGGATGACGCCTCAGGGAGTGAGAAGGGCCTTGGTTCGAGCAGCGCTAGCAGCATTTTGGCATTTATTTTGCGTCAAGGGAGGAGGTGGTGGACGGCATGGGGACTCTGAATGGATGAGAATTTGACTTGGTCAAGGTGCTTGAATATGCGGCTAGGAGAAGGGATGAGAGTTTGACTCATTCAAACTCTTTTGAATGAGAGGAGGGGAGGAAAAAGTGGAGAAAAATAAGGGATTTGAGAGGGGGGAAGAGAGTTGGCCAGCAGGGGGACTCTTAGGATGGCATTTTCTGTCATGTTGGTGGGGGGGGAGAAGCCGAATATGCTTAGTGTGGTAATAGGCACTTTTGTTGTGATTTCACTTCCCGAAAACCATTTGTGTTCTTTTTCATTCGTGACCGAAAACCAAAAGAGAAGACCATTCGTGCACCTTTCTCCTTTGGCTAGCTTGTCCTCTCTTTTCCATTTACCTACTAAAAGCCGAATGCACCTAGCACTATAGCCGAAAATCCCTTAAGTCCTCATCTTTTCATTTTAGTCTCGTTTCATCACGTCTCCATATCTCTTCAATCGAGTTTTCTCTCCATATTTCCTTATAGCCGAATCTCTATTTGAGCGTCACCACCATTCTTTTCTCCTTTTGCGATTCTTCAAAAGCCGAAAGCACCTCTTCCATTTGCTTGGATCATAGCCGAACCTTTCTTCTCTTTGGATTCATAGCCGAAAGTGGTATATGTTTGATTATCTTCTTCTTCTTCCTGTGTTAGGCAGTATTATCACTTCGTCCCGAATCTTTTCCCGTTTCTATTTATTCTTCAAAGTCGAATAACCTTTCTTCTGTGGCCGAATCTTTCAGTGTTTCAAAGGGGGTGTTGTCGATCATACAGTGCACACTATTCAACCGATTTCAATATTGGGGTAAGGGATTCTCTGTCATTCGATCTTTCTTCCTTATATCCTTGGTTAGTCAAAAACAAGAAAGCTAATTCCTTTTATTCTTTTGGCCGAAACCATGAAGGTTGATTCTAGGATTCTTTGTAGCCGACGTTAGGAGGAGAAGCTCTCGGGATTTGATCGGTTAAGGTAAGGAGATAATGCCATTCGGCCAAAGGCCATATCTTCTAGTGTTAGTTGATTCTAACTATGGTGTTATAGGAGGGGTTCGACAAAGGTAAAGGAGGAGTCTTCGGGATTCGGATTTACTTCGGTAAGGGCATTCAGCTAAGCTATCGATTTGATTCGTTTAGATTTCACTTATCAATTAACCGGGTGTTCTGATTAAGTGATATTCAATGGATGCGAGTACCAGTGGAGGAGAGAAAGGGGTAGTCCCTACCCCTAGATTCAAGAAACATTCGGTTTCTGCGGTACGGGATTGGCCACCGGGTTGTGGGCCAGCTTCAGAAAGGGACAAGCAGATCGCTGTGATCCCTGCAAGTGAAGGTGTCGGTGAGATCGAGAGTGTTGTTCTTTGTGTTTACAGGTGTGTAACCCTACACTTTTTCCTGGTAAATTAATATGACTAAGTATGTGTTAATAAGATTATGAATAACTATGGCTAAAAGTACCATTCAAGGGTACAGTTCATTCAGGTACGTTACACTAACACCTTGTTAACAGTGGTTACATTCATATGTATGAAAGCATGTATATTTCCGATATGGCTTGGGTTAAGAAATTAGCATGATACTTATAAAATTTGTGTATTGCATGGGCACGAGGGTTATAATGTAAAGGGGAAGTGTTCCGGTGGTTTTACCATATTATTCGGTGACTCATGTCACAATATTACGATTCGGTGACGTTGTCACATTATCCGGTGGCTATGCCACGTATTAAGGGCGATGAGCAGTTGACTGCAGCGACTGCCTTCGAGGGTGTGTAGCGGATGGAGGGTCATTTTAGTAATCCCTACTGGTGTGACTGGCAGGTATGGGTGGTGTGTAGAGGTTGGATATCTAGGTGGGTTCGGGTTGCATCATTTCTGCTATATGTGTGATATATTGTGCTATGACTATGGGCCAATGGCCAGATTATGATTTCGGATGGGCCTGCCCAAAATGTTCGTAACAAAGGTTGTAATCGGTTGGGAATCTGTGTTGGTAGTTGCACATTGAGTCTGTTGACTCACCCTTGTGGGCTAACATTTGCAGGTGATGCATAGTGCAGTGGACCGGGTCGGCAGGGACTATGTGGTGGCCATGCTCAGCGATTTCGGGATTTACCTTAGTATGTTTTTCGGGATTTATTTCGGGTTTTGCCAGTTGTAATAAGGCCACTACTTAACTGTTTTAACTTTTGCGTTTTAAGTTCATGTTCAAGCGATAACAATCAAATGGGTGATTAAATATTTTTCTTAAAAGCATCACCAACGTTTTATCACTTAATCAAATTAACGGTTTCCAACTTAATGTACTCTAAAATCCGGCAAATCTCTTAATTTATGGAGTGTGATGGGAACATTTTTAACGAAACACAATCTTGAATGGCAACTTGGTTTCAAACTTGATAAAACTACAAACCTGTTTTAAAATTGACTTATTTTTATAAGAAGATGAAACGGAATTTGAGCTAAGTTTTTCTTAAGGAACGTGTCAGATTCGGTCAGGGCTTGTGGGCCGGGTTTGGGATGTTTCATTGTCAATCATCCATAAGCATGTGTTTTAGCCACATGATCATATATCTCCACCACACAAGCATGTCTTTTAGCCACACAACTGTGCATCTTAGCCCCATGGGCGTGTGTTTTAGTCACAGTCGTGTCTTCCTTGCTTCCTAAATGTGTTAACTTTATCACACGACACAATGAGTTACACGGTCTGGCCACACGACCATGTAACTCAGTCACACGACGTGTATCCCTATCACACGGTCTGGACCCTTCCACATGGCCTGGTCACACGGCCGTGTGGCCCTATTTTTTTTGTTTTTATTCTTTCTTCGTAACTAACACATTTTTGTTTTTGTGTAATCCAACGCTTATTTAAGCCTCTATAAATGTGTTTGGGACACCGTTACTGTTCGAGGGAGGTCTAGTAAGAGAGTACTACTGTATGATTTTAGCTTTGCATGTGAGTTCGTTTGATTTAATTATGTTAATTACATAAATTCTTAAGTTTGGTGTTTGTTAATTGGATATGTAGAATGTGGTTCATGATGTTGTAATTGTTTACGAACATATCTAATTTGATTCAGTTAGTTCGAATTGTTTGTCATTAAGGATGATGATTAAGGAAATTAGAAAATAAGTTTATATGTTTCTGTAAATTGTTTGCGTCTGCATTTGGGTTTGGGATATGTTTGAAGAGAAGGAAGTTTGATTCAGCAGTTTAACTGTAATATTTTATTGTAATGTTGTTATTGAAATATATTTATATATGTCAGCTCAGCTACATATTCCTATTATTTGAGTGGCTTAGATTCACTATCGTGGTTTGTAGGGTGGATGGGCCTATCATAGCCTTTGTGGTGTGCAGAGTAGATAGGCCTACCATAGCCCAATTGTGGTGTGCAGGGTGGTCGGAGTGGTGTTATGGTTGGTTGGGTGGGAATATTTTTACTTATTGCATTCATTTCGCAACTGAGTACATATTTGTTTGTGCTAACATGGAATATTTGTGAAATAATTTGAATAATCTGATGTGTTAAGTAACATGTGTGTTTGGTTTATTGTGTTTGTGTTTTGTATGTTAATGGAAATTATTCGTACATCCGACTGTCAGTTCAAGATTCTTGTGTGTTGTCTGTAAATACGTTTTTGTATTTTCTTTTGTTTAGTTCTTCTTCATTTACCATTTTCTTTTGTTTTGAACTCACATTGAGCTCATGGAGCTCACCTCTTTAGTTTATCTTTTCAGGTACAGTAAAACCTTGATAAATGAATATTTGATAAATTAATAATCTCGGTTAAATAATAATTTTTTTAGTCCCGACTTGGGCCAAGGGGATAAAATAGCAACCTCGCTAAATGCATAAGATAATAAATTTTAGAAAAATCCTTAAGAGCCCAATGAAAATATAAAATAATAATTCATTAAATATACTGAAAATTTTATATACAATACATAAAACTAAAGTGCTTTCTAGACAACTCTTATTTTTTTCAATTTTATTCATTGCTATAATATGCATCTATAGTTAACTGTTTCTTCTTTGCATGTGAATCAAATACAAATTTATCTTTAACTTTTAGAAGGGCATAAACCAAATCTGGTATATTCTTCTCGTGTTGTATAAAATAATTTTTCAAGGTATCCATATCTAGAAAAGCCTCTTTTGCAGAAACATGTGGTAAAACACTACTATCATCAGGATCTTGCTCGTCATTAGCTGGCACATCTTACTCGAATAATTTCTTAATCCATAGGTGACTCCATCAAAGATTCATTTTGCTTGGATAATTCAAAATCTGCTCAAAATCTATGGGATTTCTATAGTGTAAATAAGAAATTACTTCTTTTAATTTATGAATGCCTTTAACATCACCAATTTCTTGTTCAAGAGGCATATCCTCCTTGGATCGAATTTTGCAATGTTGGAAACAATTTGCAAAAGTTGTAGGCTTCACGTAAATATTCCAAAAAGAATTAATAAAATAGGTTGCATCCAATACATTAATCTTTTCAGGATTTATTTCTCCTTTCTCGTAACCTTCCAAGATGCTAGAATAAAAGCGATGCTGATAGTAAATCTTAACTACTCTAATAATTCTAACATCACATGGTTGAATTTTTTATGTTGAATTTGGAGGCAAAAAGAATAATTCAAAGTTTCTCAAGCCTTCAACAACCTTGGGATTGGTTGGGCAATTGTTTACTATAAGCAACACCTTTCTACTAGTCATTCTAGCATCGAACCAACGAACAAAATCTTGAAAAAGTAATCCAGTCATCCATGTTTTTTTGTTGGCTAGATAATGACAGTTAAGATTTTCAATATTCACATGTTTAAAGCATCTAGGATTAGCAAACTTACCAATCACCCAAAGAGGCACTTTACCTGAACCATCCTCATTGAACGAACCACAACAGTAAGTCTTTCCTTGTCCTTTTTTCATCCTTCTAATTGCTTTGTAGCCAGAGAATGATCTGCTTTCAAATGACAAAATAAGCCTGTTTCATCCATATTATAGATATCGTTCCAATTAAAATTTTCCAATTTAGCTATTATTTGAGGTAAAGCATTGTAACAGCTCGATTTTGGGGCTAGTCAGAATAGTGGTTTTGGGACCACAAATCCAACGAAGTTTTTCATTAAGGGCATTTTACTAATTTGGTAACTAAATGAATTAAAAAGCCAAATTAAAAGTAAAATTTTGTCTATCTTCTTCCTCATGGCTGAAATTCACAATGGGGAAGCCATAGTTAGGGTTTGGCCACTTCCAAGCTTGATTGTAAGTCTGTTCTAGCCCTTTTTTTAATTATTTTTATGTTTTTGAAATCCTTGTAACATGATCTATCTATTTCTACCACTAATTTGAAGAGATGTCAAAGTCTAAAATTTTATCCATGTTGAACATGTATGTATTTTGATGTCTAATGGTAGAAAATTTATGTTTGGTGTATAATAAACGACTTTTGCTAAGTGATTTTCGGTAAAAATGTCGAAGAGGACCTATTTGTAAAAGTTATAAAATAAATAGAAAAATATGAATAAATGAGAAATGTGGGCTTTTATGAGTAAAAAATGGTTCGGCTAGGCTTGGGTTTTGAAGAAATTGAATGAAAATTATTTTACGAGCCTAGGGACTAAATTGTAAAATGTCAAAAGTTTAGGGGCAAAAATGTAATTTTTTCAATAATGTGATTTGGGGCTTATTTGAATAGTATAATGATTAGATAAGTTAAATGTGATATTATAGATCAAGAAAAACGAGGTTAAGACCTAGAACGGGGGAAAAACTGGTATTTGACGATTTAGTCCTTTTTGTCGTTTCTATGTCGAGGTAAGTTCGTATGTTTAATAAGCATTAAATTATATGTGTATAAATGCTTAATTGATATAATTGTGGTAAATGCTATATTATTAAAATGAAATGTGAATGCTATTGAGTACGATATTACGGAAATGACTGATAGAGATTCGATACAGTGAAAGTCCAGGTTAATAGGAATAGATAGGATACAAATGTCATGACATTAGGGTTACTAAGATTACGTGTAAAACCATATCTAGGATATGGCATCGATATGAGACTTTGTGTAAGATCATATCTGGGATATGGTATCGATATGAGACTTCGTGTAAGACTATAGCTGGGCTATTGCTATCGATACAAGATTACATGTAAAACCATATCTAGGATATGGCATTGGTATGGTACTGTGTGTACGAGATCCCCAAGTATCCTATAGTACTCCAAATGGTTCAATGGGAAATTCAAAGGGTATGTAAAAGAAGAGAAAAAGTATGTAAGTAATACGAATTGGTACAGGTATGTATGTAAAGCTTATAAGCATTAACTTCATGAAATTGTGAGTTCATGATTTCCACAAGGATGTTTTTGTGAAAACTTTATGATTATTGATCAATACTTGTGATGTATGAAATACATGGTAAATTTGGTTGACGATCATGTGTTTGGCTTTCGGGCTAAATTGAGTTATGGTATAGCATGTTTTATTCACACAAATTGTATTTTATCGGATATGAGAAAAAAAGGGAAGATTGGCATAATTGCCTATTAAAAAGGTTATGGAAGCATAGGAAGATAAGAGATTAGGAAATTGAAAGATGTTGAAGTATGCTTGAAATGTATATACTCATAATTAATGTACATGTTTATTATGAGGTATGAAATGATTGGTTGATTGTGGTAATTTGTGACAATGGATTGATTACGGTTATTGGGCTAAAGTCAAAACATGTTTAAATATGCTTGCAAATTGATAGAGCAACCAATGTGACTGAATAAATTTTAACTGTGAGATTTATAGCAATTTGTACTATCTTATGTTTATATTGTTGGACCTGGTAAATGATTGGTAAGAGTTGCTTATTATTTTCATACGGACCTACTAAGCTATATATATGGCTTACCCCCTTGATTTCGAATGTCTTATAGGATTACTAAGCTAGCTCAGGTTGAAGATCGCTGGAGATCCTATAACACTATCAAGCTATTACTTTGGGTATTGATGAATTCAAGTATTTTGAGTTTATGGCATGTACAGGGACTTAGTTATTTTGTTATATGTGTCATTATGATTATAGCCAATGTGTTGGCTTGTAATTTTCAAAGGCTTGTTTTGATATTTAGCCATGTAGGTTGGCTTATTTGGGCTATCATGGTTGTAAGCCTAAGTATAGATATATATATATGCTAATGTCTTTGGTGATATGATCATGGTATACTTGATGAATGATAGAAATGTGATTTATGACATGAATGTGAAATTAGTATGTTTTTAACGGGCTAAGTATGATGTTTTAAGCATGATAAATGATGGTAGAAGAATGACATGTTATTGTCTTGTTTGTGGGTGTTTTGTAACAGCCCGATTTAGGGGCTAACCAGAATAGCAGTTTCAGAACCACTAATCTGAGGTCAGAGAAAATTATTTTAATATTATTTTATGTGTTATAGCATGATTATATGAGTGCATGAAAATTTTGGTGAATTAATTTTAGTGATATCATGCTTGATTGCGAAAAAGGACTAAATCGCATAAAGTGTGAAAGTTTTATTTTACAAGCTAGAGGTGTTAAATAGCTAAAGAACCTTAAATTAGAGGTCCTCAACGTGCAATTAGGCCTTTAAGAAAGAGTTGGCCGGCCATAGGGGACAAAGAATTGGAAATTTGGTCAAAGTTGGTGAAATTAGGTGATAAATTGTGACTAGAAATAAAATAAAATAAAGAGGAATGGTATCATCTTTTTTATCTTCCTCTACCACCAAAAATTTCAGAAAAAAGGAGCTTTGGAAGGCTTAAAACTTTCAGCAACTTAAACCCTTTCAAGTAAGTCATCTTGATGGTCATTTTTGATAATTTTTGTACTTTTGGAACCCTTGTAGCTTAAGCTAGCTAATGAGGGGACTATTTTGCAAAATGGTTGAAAGTCTAGGGTTTTTCCATGAGAGAATTAGTGTTGTTTGCTGAAATTTTATGGAAGAAAATGAAACTTGGTTGTTAAATAAACATCTTTTGTGAAGAGATTTTTCATGAAAACACCTAAAAAGGACATTTTTGTAAAGGTTATAAAATGGGTAGTAAATGCATGAAATAATTGGTATTGTGAGTTGCTATAGAAGTAATAAATGTTCAGCTAGGCTTGTTAAATGAGGAAATTTGATGAAAAATGAATTACGAGCCTAGGGGCAAAATTGTAATTTTGTGAAAGTCTAGGGCAAAACGGTAATTTTGCCAAAATAGAAACTTTGAAATGTTTTGAATAATGTGGTGATTAAATAAGTGAATTTGTAAATCGAGAAAAAGGAAGTCTGGACTTAGACTGGGGGAAAACCAAGATAGTGGAATAAATCGAAATAGTCAACCAAATTTCGTATATCGAAGTAACTTGTATGTGAATAATACAACTCTATTGTTATTATGCTTATAACCACTGATATTGCATAATATGTTTGATTATTTCTATGAATATTGTTGACATCTTTTAAAATAATGGAAAGTGAAGAAATTCTCGGATAAACACCATGAATAAGTGATTATTGGTGGGTTGTGTCCGTTACCACCGTGTTATTTATTATTGGTGGGCTATGTGCGATACCACCGTGTTATTAATTATTGGTAGGCTAGGCGCGAAACCACCGCGCATCTGGTATTATTCCGAAGTGTTTATTGAGAAACCTTGACTGAGCGAAAATAAATGGGATTATGTGATGACAAATGCAGGGTATAAGTGCATGTAAATGTGAGTAATGTTTATGATATGTATTTGGGATGTGTTGAGATTTGAAATGAGCTCGAAATATGTTGTATGATTAGTAAGGAAGGAACTGAGTAAGTTATGCCTTTGATTATATGAGAATTATATGCAAGTTTATAATATGTTATGAGTATGATATTGCAAGGTAATTGTTATTAATTATTTACATGCGACTTACTAAGCTTTATGCTTACTCCCTTTCTTTTCCATTTTCTTATAGTGCCACCAAGTTAGCTCGAGGATCAAAGAACGTCGGAGGCTTAATCACACTATCAATATGAACAATTGGTATAGCTAGATTTATCCATTTTGAGTATGGCATGTATAGGGACTTAGTATTTTGTTAAGTGTCATATTGATTTGGCCAAAGGTGTTGGCTTGTCTTGAAATGAATTCATTTTCTATTAGGCCATGAATGTTGGCTACCATTTGTTATTGATATATCAAAATGACGATGTTCTTCATGGATGTGCAAATTACATGGTTGAGTATTTGATTTATTGATGCATGAATAAATAGGTTATTTGATGGGGTTTATGTTGGTGCAAGTAAGGGCTTGGTAAATAGCCTTGTTTATGTCCACACAGGTAGACACATGGGCTTGTGTCTAGGTCGTGTGCGACACACGGTCTGCCCTATGGGCGTGTAGTCTGGCCGTGTGTCCCCCTACACCTTAAGTTGGCAAAACAGAATGTCCAGTAGTAACCACACAGGCTGAGACACGGCCGTGTGTCTCGACTGTGTGGAGGACACGGTAATAGAATATGGGCATATGCCCAGGCCATGTGAAGTCTGCACCTGAATTTAGGAATTTAATTCACCACACGGTCTAAGGACACTGGTGTGTGCCAGGCCATGTGAAAAATCCTATAGGTTTGAATTGAGAAATAAATCCACACGGACTTCGGACATGGGTGTGTCCCTATATGATTAGGCTGTGTGTGTTACACAATCTTTCAACATGGCCATGTTATTAGGTCACACGGGCATATTGCGCTTCCATACGGGCGTGTGCCCCTATTTTTAATGACATTTTCCAAAGTTTTTTAAAGAACTCGATTTGGACCTGAACTATTTCTAAAGTGTGTTTTGAGCCTCGAAGGTTCATATTAAGGACTTTAAGATTCAGATTGAAAAGTTTTAAGTTTGAACGTAGTTTTATGACTCGGAAATGTATGTAAGTATGTATTCAAGTTAAGTAATGCCTTGTACTCTATTCCATCGTCAAACACAAGTAAGAGGTGTTACATGTTCGGTTGCATTCATATGCTTGAATTTGTGTCATGTGATGTTGTGTAGATGAGTGTAAGTGAAGGTGGCAAAATGGCTTGGTAGATGGCCTTATTTTTGTCCACACTGGTAGACAAACGGGCATGTGTCTAGGCCGTGTGTGACACACGGTCTGCCCCACGGGCATGTGATCCGGCCGTGTGTCCCCTGCACCTTAATTGTTGCAAAACAGAATGTCCAGAATTGAGCAAACGGGCAGAGACAAGGGCGTGGGTCTCAGTCGTGTGTGCTACATGGCCTAGCACATGAGCGAGTGGCACGACCATGTGGCACAAGTCAGAGAGCACCCCTAAATTGAATAGGTTTGAAGCACGGGCATGTCCAAGGGTCACACGGGCGTGTCCCTTGGACCACACAGGTGTGTGGGCCCTGCAGTTAGCAAAAATCTTCTAAGTTTTGTAAAAATTTCTAAAGTTCTTGGTTTAGTCCCGAACTGTTTCCAATACATGTTTTGGGCCTCGTAGACTCTTATAAGGGACGTTATGATTGAATACAGATGGTTTTAATTTGGACGCAAATTTTATGACTCGGAATTGTGTGATTGCTTGTGATGTGAGTCAGGTAATGCCTCGTACCCTGTTCCAGCATTGAATACAGGTAAGGGATGTTACATTTAGTGGTATCAAAGGTACGGTTTAGTCGATTCTCGGGCTAACTGTAACAGTTTGGTTTAGACCTTAGTCGAAATAGTGGTTTTGGGACCACAAATATAAGTTAGAAAAATATTTTAATATTATTTTTCGTGCTTATAATATGTGATTTGATACGTGTGAAAGTTTCGTGAATTAATTTGATCATTTGTGTGCTTAATTTGCAAGAAGCACTTAATTGTGAAAAATGCAAAAATGATATATTAAATAAAACAAAAGCATGAAATAGGCCATTATGTTCATCCTTGGCCAAAAATAATAAGAAAAGAAAGCAAGCTAGGTTTGGCACATTCTTGGTTTGATTAAGGTATGGTTTTACTTGATTTTTTATAATTTTTACGTTTTTGTAATAGTTACTTTGTATTCTTTTAAGCCCATGTCTCAATTTCTAATTTTGATGAAGATTATGAGTTATGCCATTGATTATTTTGTAAGCTTTGTGATGATAGTTGTTGAAATATGAAAGATATGTGATAATATGTTTTGTCTTTGAATTTTTGATGAATTTGATTATTTTGGGCTTAATTGTGAAAATAAGAAATTGAAGGACTAAAATGTAAAATAAATTAATTATATGGGCCTATATCGATTAATGGAATATTCGGCTAAACATGGGTATAAAGAAACTATGTGTATTTTGTGATTTTATGAAATAGAGACTAAAATGTTAAAATGTGAAAATGTGAGGGCTAATTTTTAAAATGTCCTAAATATGTGTTCATGGATTGAATTAATGATTTGATGAATGAAAGAGCTAAATTTGAATTTGAATAGATTAAGAACCAAAGAAAACAAAATTAGATCGGGGGAAATCGAATTTGATTATTTTGGGCTTATTTGTGAAACTGAGAAATTGAAGGACTAAAATGTGAAATAAATAAATTATATGGGCTTATACGGATTAATGGAATAATCGGCTAAACATGGGTATAAAGAAATTATGTGTATTTTGTGATTTTATGAAATAGAGACTAAAATGTTAAAATGCGAAAATGTCAGGGCTAATTTGTAAAATACCCTAAATATGTGTTGATGGATTGAATTGAATGATTTGGTGAATGAATGAGCTAAATTTGAATGTGGTTAGATCAAGAACCAAAGAAAACGGAATTAGATCGGGGGAAATCGAAAGTGGTCGAGTAGTCGTCTCTATCTATTTGTATCCATACGAGGTAAGTCAATAGACAAATAAATGTGTTTGAATTGAATTATTATTGTTTATATGAATTGAATTGTGATGAATGATTATGGAAGATGCATATGTGAAATCCGAGAACGTTTCGACAATGCGTCAATGTCCAAAAAGCCCCGTATGAACCTTAGGAATAGTTAGGATACATATGTCATGACATAGGATTCCGATATGTGTTATCGTGTAAGACCACGTCTGGGACGTTGGCATCGTTTTGTTATTACGTGTAAGACCATATCTGGGATATCGGCATCGTATATGTTTTCATGTAAGACCCTGTCTAGGACAATTGCATTGATATTTGATTACATGTAAGACCACGTCTGGGATGTTGGCATTGTACAAGCTTTCAGAGATATCCGAGTATCCTTATGGATTCTGAACGATTCAACGGGCACTCCGAGAAATGAATGATTATGTGAAATGCGTATCCGATGCATGTATGTTTGAAATGTATGCAAAGTTGAGTATAAAAAGTAAGTATATGTGAAAATGTGGATTTGAGATATATGTATGAGAACATTGTAATAAGATGTGTTATATACCAATGTACTATGATCAAATGAGCGATATGGAATATGATATGTATGTGAGCATATGGTTAAGAACAATTGAGCCAAATGAGAAGTATGAAAATTGCTAATGTGTTATACCATAGTTTATTTGTATATGGCTTATAAGCTTTTGAAAGCTTAGTTTGTGTGTATTTGCATTGTTTTATAGATTATCAAAGCTATTGGGAGCTCGGGGATCGTCTAGGATCATCACCACACTATTGAACTATATTTTGGTGCCTTTTGAAAATGTACATATTGACGTATGGCATGTATAGGCTAGAAATGTTAATATATGTTTTGGGATATGTATCTATAGCCGTGTGATATGGCATGTTAATGAATTTGATTATGGGTGAATGTAGTTCATGCTATGTGATGCAAATTTTGGTATGTTTGGATGTGATTATGAATGGTTAAATGAGATGGTCAATTTTGATATGTTTTGGTTGCTTTTGGGTTATAAATTGATGTTTGTTTGATGCTTGTGGGTATGACTCGAAACGGGTGCAATTTGGCCTTGCAATGGCCTATAATTGCTCACACGGAGTACACGGGCGTGTGTCCCTACCGTGTCCTTCATTGTCTCAGCTGGAAGCTAATCAGAATTGCACATGAGCCAGACACACAGGCATGTGACAGGCCGTGTGACCCAAGTCAGAATTGCACACAGGCCAGACACACGGGCGTGTGATAGGCCGTGTGATTCAAGTCAACTTTGCACACAGGCTGAAACATGGTCCAAGGCACGGCCGTGTGAGGCACACGGCCTAGCCACATGGGCGTGTTTCCTGTTTTGAAAGAAAATTTTCTAAGTTTTGTAAAGTTCTCGTAAGAGATAGTTGTAGTCCCGAACCTTCTCTAAAGCATGTATATGGTCACATAGACCTTCTAAACGGACTATATGAATATGAATGTTTTTGTAATGATGTTGTATGATTGATATTGTGAAATGAGAGAAAGTGTTCCGATATGTCTGGTAATGCCTTTTAACCCTAGTCCGGCAATGGATAGGGTTAGGGTGTTACATTTGATTCGTATCAGAGCTACGATTTAGTCGATTCTGGGACTAACGTAGCATGTGAGAGTCTAGCTATACATGCCATATATTTGAACTATGATAGTGTGATTAATCCTGACAGATAAAATGCGTTTTCTGTGTAACATCCTGAATTTTTGGGCCTATGCGTTTAATGGGTGGATATGTTTAATGTGTTAATCTAAGTGTTAGGGGTCCAAATTGGGCTCAGGCTTAGGTAGAGGCCTTGATTAAAATTATCTGTTTGGGCATTATAGGGTTTAAAAGGTAGTTTCTATGTTTAAAATACCAAAGTGGGCTTGTGGCCCAATATTAGGAGGTGACGCCACACAAGGGAGTAAGGGGCCCAAATTTAAGTTTCATGGAGCCCAATTATTTTAATTTAAGTTAGCTAATTTTTGGCATTAGGGTTAGGTGGAGTGGATGGCAACAAGGCTCAAAAATAGGAGGATTTATGTGAATGGGATAATGTAGATATTATAGTTGATAATATGGAAGATAAAAAGAGAAAAGATAGGAGCTATCTGCAAGGCTAGGTGTTGGCTGAAATTCCATCACCTAGAGGAGGGAAGAAATCGGTTGCTTTATGGCAAAGGGTAATCTATCCTCGGCAAAGGATACTTGTTTTTGATCGTCAGCTTATTCAACTGGCGGTAATCTATACACATCCGCATCGTTCCATCCTTCTTCTTGACAAAAAGTACCGGCGCTCCCCATGGCGAAACACTTGGTCGAATGAAACCTCGATCCAACAACTCCTGAATCTGAGCCTTCAATTCCATCAATTCCTTCGGTGCCATCCTATATGGAGCTATAGACACTGGCACCGTTCCGAGTAACAGATCTATACCGAATTCGACTTCGCGATCCGGAGGCAGCCCCGGAAGTTCTTCAGGAAATATGTCAGCATATTCCTTCACCGTTCGGACATTCCCCACAGAAGACTCCTTAGCTTCCAACGCACACACATGAACTGCATATGCCTCACAGCCCTTCCTGACCATCTTCACAGCTTTCAACGCAGATACCACGTTAGATAGATAATCTCTTCTATTACCTATCATGACTACCTCTTTACCCTCAACTGTCTTAAAACCATGCGCTTAGCAGCGCAATCCAAACTTGCTTGGTACTTAACCAACCAGTCCATCCCAAGAATCATATCGAACTCCTCAAACGGCAGTTCCATCAGATCAGCTACAAACACTACCCCTTGAAGTTCTAGGGGTATCCCTATACAGCTTATCTACTTCTACAGAGTGACCTAAAGGACTAAGTACTGTCATCCTCCTGGAAGCAGTCTCAGAATCTAGATTCATAGTCTCAACTATGCTACTAGCAACGTACGAATGCGTCGAACCCATATCTATCAAAGCAGTATATGGAACACCAAAGATTAAGAATGTACCGATTATGACATCCGGTGCGTCGCCCTCCTCTCGACGTCTCGCTGCATACACCAAACCAGGCTGTCTTGCCTCAGTATTGCTTGCACCTCTGCCCGATGCTCCGCGGCCTCGACTAGAACCATTACCTCCTCTACCATTACCACGACCTCTCTGCGGTGGCGGTCCCTCCTTTTTGAACTGAGCATGACCTTAACCTTCAGACTGATTCCTGGCTTGCTTACGTGGACAGTCTCTCACACGATGATCCAGCGAGCCACACTCGAAACATCCTTTTCCTCCGGTCCAACATTCGCCCCAATGAAACTTCCCACATCGATTACACTGTGCTGGTCTCTGATTAGCAGTAACAGGCCTTCCAGATTGATTCAGCCCACTCTGCCTAGCCCTCTTCTGAGAATTACCGGCTGACCCAGATGATCCATATCCTCTCTTATGCTTATTCCGATCGTAACTCTGTCTTCCAGATTCCTTTATCCCTTCAGCAATCTTAGACTTTTCAACCAACGCAGCAAATTCTCGCTCCTGATGTGGAGCAATCAGCAACCTCAGCTCATCTCTCAAACCATCCTCGAATCGGACACATCGCTCGTGCTCCGAAGCCACGATACCTCCAGCATACCGGCTCAATATTAAGAACTCAGCCTCATACTCTGATACGGACTTACTTCCTTGGACCAAACTCAAAAATGCCTTACGCTGCGCATCAACGTAACTAGACCCAATATATTTCTTCTGATACGCTGCCTTAAAGTAGTCCCAAGTGAGATCCTCCACCACAGCACTGTCCCGAACCGTGAGCCACCACTGATATGACTCATCCCGAAGAAGCGACACTATCCCTTAAAACTTTTCCTCGGCATTCAGATCCAGATCATCCATGATTCGCTCCGTCGCCTCTAGCCAATATTCAACCGCACTAGGAGCTACGCCTGAAACACCTCGAAATACCTCCGCTCCATTGGATCGGAGTCGCTCGGGTACAGATTTCTGAGCTCCCGCGCCTCCACCTACTCCAGCTACCCTCTCAAGAACTCGCAGCATCGCCTGAGACATCGCATCATCCCCCGTTTGATCCTGATGCTCAACTCCAACCGCTGGTGGTGGGGCTGGTGGTACCTCATTCTCGGATCCTTGACCAGACCTCACTGGCTCAAACACAGCCATCCTACCTCGACCACGTCCACGCATCACACGACCCCGACCTCGAGTACTCATATCTAAGATCTCGACTTATCTGATTTAAAAGTTTTATGAATTAGTCAATATTCCACTTTCTTTAAAGCACAGTTTTATGAAAAGTTTTAATAAGAGGTTTCGCGAGTACACCAAACCTATAGTTTTGGGTCTCTAAAGTAGTTCCTACTACTATATAGTCATATCAACATCACTATAATCATGTCATCAAAATCAACAGTTTGAAGTACTTACCCGGGCGGATTGGTGCCGGAGACTCGCTGCCATGCTTTTCCAACCATATAATTTTCAATAAAAACATTTTAAGACCATACTTTAAATCATTTTGGGCCTCGGGCCCACAGCCGAGCTTTTGAACTTAGCTCTGATACCAATTTGTAACACCCCAAACCCAGTCAATACGCCATGACTGAATCTGGCATGCCACGAAGGAAAACATTTTGAAGAAAAACGAGTTAACGATTAAAATTTTGTGAAAAACTCTTTGTTGAACTTTGTTTGTAGAAAACAAGTGTATAATAAATTGAAAGCTGATAATTTACTTTTGAAATCTCAAAAATAAGTCTTTAAAACTTAGTTGGAATTCCATAGATTAGAAAACTTTTTAATATTTTAAAGAAACCAAAGTGATTAGGTTGAAAACTATATCTAAAAGAAATTTGGAAAAGTTGAGTTTTTGAAAATAGTATGAGTTATCGAAAATACTTAAGATGTTAAAATTATCAAATGATTTATGTTACCCGATGGTAACATTTTAAAAACCATCGCATTTTGTAATTTAGAAAACTTTATGCTCAAATTATTATATCAAACATGTAATTAAGCCAAATTTAAATCAAATCCAAAACATATAAATAATCCAAATCATAAATAAACAGGCCTTATTACAAATCCATAAAAATATGAAAACCAACTTAAAATAAAGTACCCAAATGGTAGTTCATGTAAAACCAAATTTTATTGCATGGCCTCCTCGAGTTCATCCGACTCCTCATCCGCAAACTCACGAATCACCTGAAAAGATAAGGGAGAAGGTGAGTCACCAAGACTCAGTGCATATTCCCTCTCCCGGGTAAATGCCACATACTTCACAAATTATAAAAAAGCAACATATATGTATAATGCACCCAACCTAGCCATCCATAACTCCTTTTCTACCACGTGTGGTACCAAACCACTGGTGGTGCCAAACCACTGGTGACCGAAGTCACGATATTCAATATTGTGATACCAAATCACTGGTGACTCAAAGTCACTATAATCCATATGTGGGGCCAACCCACATGTGATACCAAATCACTGGCGACGATCCCATATCTCAAAAGTGGGGCCAACCCACGGTGGTATTAACCACAGGGACGAGTCGCTATGAGGTGCCAAACCTCTGGTGTCCCAAAGACACAAATGTGATACCAAATCACTGGTGACCGAAGTCACGAATAATCAAGTTGTGGGGCCAACCAACGTGTGATACCAAATCACTGGCGACGATCCCATATCTCAAAAGTGGGGCCAACCCACGGTGGTGTTAACCACAGGGACGAGTCACTATGAGGTGCCAAACCTCTGGTGTCCCAAAGACACAAATGTGATACCAAATCACTGGAGGTACCAAACCTCTGGTGTCCGAAGACACGATATCAATCTTCCCCCTCCTCTCATGTTGCCCATACCAATGCAATAGATAAACAAATCATGACAATATACTTTGATATGAATCACATAACAAAAATATCATAAATCGTAGATCATGTTTTCAATCCACATGTATTAACAACATATCGAAACGGACTTACCCGAATCCTCATTCATACCATCATGGTATCATATCAAGATCTCATCATTTCGGCTTTAACAACATGAATAGTTATTTAACACACATATATACATATATGAACCAAGTTATAAAGTGTGTAAGATACACACCTTTCACCAACGCAAGAACTAACTTCCAAAGATCCGATCTATCGCACTAGATCACCTTGTCCTACAATCGGCCAATACTAAGATTATTAACAAAGGCCATTCGGCCATACCACTTAATCTCAAAGAGTTATCGCTTCAAAATACCAATCTTACCTAAAAGCTTACCCAAAACGATAGACAAAGATACGAGGCTTAGTTTGATTGCTTCCAACGTCCCGAGGAGCCTAAAAGAATGATCGGTTCCTAAAATGGTTAGAACCTTGCAACAAATGCCCATAGATTCGGCCTTTGTCCACAAGAAAACGACATAGAATCGAGAAAGAAATGAAGGAAAAACGGCCATGAATACTTACCTATCATCCAAAATCGATTGAAGAAAACCAAAGAGAACCTACCCTTGAATATTCGGCCAAAACAACCTCAAAAGAGAGGAAGAAGATTCGGCTATGGTGAAGTAAAAAGAAAAGAAAAATAGAATGGAAAATGGATGTTTTAACTTTGAGCAAATGAAAAAGAAATGGAATTTGAGATGGAGAAAGATTCGGCCAATAGAGAGTAAAAGAAAATGTGATTATGAACCAATATCAAAAGAAGAAAAGAGGGAGATATGGGAGAGAGAGGTTCAGCCAAACACTTATTTGCCGAAAAGAAAGTGCACAAATGCCAAGTGAGGTTTCAGTTTCAAGAGGAAAGATGAGAGAAAGAAAATAACATTTTTGGTTCCAACAAAATGAAGACTAAACCAAAAGCAAAATTTGCACAAAATGCACAAGATACATTCGGCCAAAGAGGGAGTTTTTGGAGAGGAAAAACAAATGCCAAAAGATGCACAAAAATGCTAAAATGACCAACCAATTCCCCCCCAAACTTCCTATCAACATTCGGCCACCCCCTAGCCACACATGCCGTCCACATACATGCACTAAAGACCTTGGAATACTTTCCAAAACATCTTCCTAAAGCCTAGCCTTATGTCTCCCCAACCTTCCATAACCTTAAGATTCTTATCCCCAATTTCATGCTTTCCTTAAACCAATATTCAACTTACCAAAATTAAGAGTCCAACCTATCATAAATATAGTTTGACCGTCCATTAATGCTAGAATGTACAAAAATAAAATCCTCAATATGCTTTCCAAGCTACTCGAACCACTTCCCTCAAGCAACCTTTCAAGCTCCTTATCCACTATGCGACTAACTCCTCATGTGCTTTAATATAACACCTAAATTAACTTAAGTGTCAAGTTCACTTAATCCACTTCATTAAATAAACCATACTAAAAATTATTCTAACTTTCTAAATTATTCTAACACACAAAATTCATACCCGAGCCAACACAAATAATACTCAAATTTTAGGATGTTACAGTGTTTAAGATGCGGGTCTGATGAGCATAAGGCTCGGGATTGTTCAATCACCATTAAGTCGGGTATGTTTTGTGTGGATGCTATATTTTTGGGTATAGAAACCGTATGCGTGCAATGTTTATATATTATTAGAGTGCGCAGCGAAAGCATAGTGGTGAGACTTGGGTAGTACGATTAATAGTTAGTTGGAAATTTCGAGGAAGAAATTTCTTTAAAGGGGTAGAACTGTAACATCCTGAATTTTTGGGCCTATGTGTTTAATGGGTGGATATGTTTAATGTGTTAATCTAAGTGTTAGAGGTCCAAATTGGGCTCAGGCTTAGGTAGAGGCCTTGATTAAAATTATCTGTTTGGGCATTATAGGGTTTAAAAGGTAGTATCTATGTTTAAAATACCAAAGTGGGCTTGTGGCCCAATATTAGGAGGTGATGCCACACAAGGGAGTAAGGGGCCCAAATTTAAGTTTCATGGAGCCCAATTATTTTAATTTAAGTTAGCTAATTTTTGGCATTAGGGTTAGGTGGAGTGGATGGCAACAAGGCTCAAAAATAGGAGGATTTATGTGAATGGGATAATGTAGATATTATAGTTGATAATATGGAAGATAAAAAGAGAAAAGATAGGAGCTATCTGCAAGGCTAGGTGTTGGCCGAAATTCCATCACCTAGAGGAGGGAAGAAATCGGTTTCTTTATGGCAAAGGGGTACCAAATTTTCCCTTTTTATTTGCTTAATTTTTAGTTATCAGGAAGGGCACTTTCGGGTTTTCATAGGTAAGTGCCGAAATTTCTATAAATAGGGAGGGTTCTCTTTTTTATTTTTCGGCATTTAGGGTTTCTATCTTTTCTTTCTCTTCTCCTCTGAGTAGAAGCCGAAATTCCTAACTCTATTCCCTCATCTTCACTTTGATTCAAAAGCCGAAACTCCATTGTTCTTTTCTCTTCTTTCTTCTAAAAGCTAAAAACTCCATTATTCTTTTCTCTTCTTTCTTCTAAAAGTCGAATCTCTATAGATTTCTTCGAATCATCTTCTCTTCCTGATTTTCGCAAAAAGCTGGAATCCTCTGGGAGTAGCCGAATCTTCTCTAGTAAGATCTCTTAGATCTAAAAGCCAGAAACACTAGTTCCTGAATCTCATATCACTTTCCGGGATTTCAAGCCTCAGAACAACACATAGGGCAGATAGCAGCTGTGTTGGCTACGGATAGCGTTGACTTAGAAATTCTCGTTCTAACGGTAATCAGGTGTGTAGACCTCTAAACACACTAATAATCTGTATGTATATATATGTGATGGTTAAGAGTCGAAAAATAGGCTGTATGAACAGACGGGTTACCCAGAAAAAAGAAGAAGAAAAGAAATAGGAGGTAAAGTGTTTATGTTTCGGTTTTTATGAATGAAAAATGAACAAAGGAAAAGTCTTGAAGTTGATGTGCATTCGGTAAAGAGGAAGAAAAGAAAAGAAAAGATAATCTTCAAGGTTTTTGGTGTTTTCGGCAATAGGGAAGAATGACTTGAGAGGTTTGGCAAATTAAGACCAAATGGTCAAAATGAAAATGACCCAAAAGAAGAAAAACAAAAGATGCTCACAAATGCTCAATGTGCATTCGGCTAGGGAGAGAAAAGATGGAGAGAAAATGCTTTGATAGAAAACAAAATGACCAAAAAGAAATGTGCCCCACAAGTACCTATCCTTACCCAAAATTCTTCAAAAATTCGGCCACCCCCCTAGCCCCTAAAGCCGTCCAAATACATGGACACAAAGTCAAAGTTTTTACCATACAAAACTTTCCAAAACATTCACCTTACATCAAGCCTTGTGTTCCCTCATCATTCCTTAATCAAGATGATTCCTTTCCCCAAGTTCAAGCTTACCTAATCTTTTAGTCATCTTACCATAAAAAATTAAAGTCCAACATACCAAATATAAAGCTTGGCCGACACTTGATGTAAATGTGCAGAAAAATAAAGTCTCCAAAATGCACTCCATGATATTCGAACCACTCCCCTCAAGCAACCATTCATGCGCCATTTCCACCATGCCACTAACTCTTCTTGTGCTAATTTAAGACACTTAAATTAACTTAAGCATCATAATCACTTGATCCACTTCACTAAATTCTCCATACTAAAAATTATTCTAAATCCAATTTAATTCCAAACCTTCACAAGACTATATTAGGCACACAATAAAATCATATCCGAGCTAACACAATCAACAAGATGATACTCAAATTTTAGGATGTTACACTTAGTGCCCAAATAGTTTGCCGAAGCTTAAATAACATCACACACTTACTGCATCCATATCAAACCGATCTTAAATCGGAATCACACACACAGTGCCAACCACAAATTCGAAGCTTATATTATTTCGCACACACGGTGCTAATCATCTTGGTCACATTTCCGAATACACACACTTAGTGCCACATAACTCGAGCCCTTACATAGCATTCACATTTCAATAATATCATGCCATTCATCTCATAACATTAAACATAGTTAAATACACGTATTATGTCTGAACTTACATCGGACGTCGAAATACCGAAACGGTCGATTAATCGAGCACTTTGTCTTTGCCTCGATCTCGATCTGAACCTCTCCTTTCTTGGTCTATACACATTCAAATTCAATCCATTCAATCACCAATTCATTCAATTAAGTCCTCACACACTTATTTAGGGCATTTTAGAAAATAGCCCTCACATTTTCACATTTCGAAACTTTAGTACCTAATTTAGAAAATCACAAAATACGCATAATTTCATTTTACCCATGCCTAGCAGAATTCTCTCTATGTTCATACAAGTCCACACATTTCATTTATTTCACATTTTAGTCCTTCAATTTACACTTTTCTCAATTTAACCCAAAATACTCAATTTCATCAAAAATCCAAATACAAACTATGTGAACCCTACACCAAGTTTACATATTTCACCAACTAACATCACAAAGCTCACATATTCATCAATGGCATATCTCAAATTCATCACCAATTCACAAAATTTAAGCATGGGTTAGCTAGAGCATGAAGCAACGATTACAAAAACGTAGAAATTATCAAAAACCAATCAAAACACATACCCAATTTAAGCATAAACCATGACCGAATGAAGCAAAGCTCAAGCTCTTTCTTTCTTTTCAAAATTCGTGGAAAAGATGATGATAGTGGCTTTGTTTTCATGTTATTTTATTATAACTTATATTATTAATAGATTTACCAAAATATCCATTAATAAAAATATAACACACTACATAATGGATGGTCATAAATGTCCATTACCATCCACTATCCTGTAAAATGGCTTCATTTCCTTTTAAGGGCTTCACATTATAAAGACATCAATAATTAAGCACTTAACAATCAGCACACAGCTTTTTCATTTTATGGGATTAAATCCATTTTAATAATTTGACACACAGTCGGTAAAATTTTCACACGAACTTTCAGACAGGCTCAATCGCACATTATAAATATCAAAAATATTTTTAATCACACAGACTCAATCACACAGTATAAATATCAAAAATATTTTTAAAATATGAGAAACCAATATCCAAACCTTTTTACCTGCAAGATTTTCGGGGACGAAAATCCCTAAGGGGGAGAATTGTAACAACCTGATTTAAGGCCTAGTCGGAATAATGGTTGGGAGACCACGAATCTGAAGTAGAAATATTTGTTTTATGGTTTTATGAGGTCTATGACATATTTGCATGGTTGTGTAAAAATTTCATAAAGAAATTTTATGATTTAGTGATCAATTTATCTTTTAGGACTAAATTGCAAAATTGAAAAATATGAGATTCTAGAAGTTTTAAGTGTGAGATAGCATTAGAAAATTTATTAGGGGTCCTTATTTAGTAATTATACCATTATATCTCATGATGGACAAAAATGGACATGGAAGGGAAAAATCTCAAGGAAGGGCCTTAAGGGCATTTTGGTCATTTAGTTAATAAATTAATAAAAAGGAAAAAGAAGTCAAAATTGGTGTCCATCTTCTTCCATAGGTGCTGAAAATTGAAGAGAAGTCATAGCTAGGGTTTTGTTCATTTTCAAGCTCAAAGTAAGTGCATCCTAGCCCTGTTTTTAATGTTCTTTACATTTTTGAGATCCTCGTAGCTCGATTTAGCTATTTCCAGCTATATTTTAAGCTAGAGTTTATGTTCAAAGACTTACCCATGTATGATATGAATGTATTTTGATGTTTAATGGAGTAATATAGAAGTTTGATATGTGATAAACATCTTTCTCTAAGTGATTTTTCATGGAAACACTTAAAAAGGACATATTTGTAAAAGTGGTAAAATGTGTAGTAAAAATCGGTTTCGAAGGAAAATGTGAGCTATTATAAGCTTAATATAGGTTCGGCTAGGCTTGGGTAACCAAGAAAATGAGTACATTTCATCATACGAGCCTAGGGACCATTTTGTAAATATGTGAAAGTTTTGGGGAAAATTTATAATTTATGCCAAAGTATGATTCATGGGTTGTTTTACTCAAAGTGATAATTAAATAAATGAAATTTGTAATTATAGATCAAGAAACACGAAGTCCGGACCTAAACTGAGGAAAGAACAAGGTGGTGGACTAAATTGAACAACTATCTATATTTTGGTACCGAGGTAAGTTTGTGTATAATAAATCAACATTATGCTATTATGTATTTAAATGCTTGATATTACATGAAATGTATATTCTTTTTAAGAAATTGGTTAATGAAGTCTCGATGTAAAAAATGATGAAGTTTTACTATATCGAAGTACCGGTTGAACCTTAGGAATAGAAAGGATACCCTTGTCGCGACATTAGATTAATAAGGTCCCATATAAGACAGTATCTGGGATATGGCCTTGGCACTGCATTGAGATCTCGTGTAAGACCATATCTGGGATATGGCATCGGCATCGAATAGTGATTCCGTGTAAGACCACGTCTGGGACCTGGCTTCGATATGAAATCGTGTAAGACCATGATTGGGACATTGCATCGACATACGATCTCGTGTAAGACCATTCTGGGATATGGCGTCGACATCAAAATGAGATCCCGTATAAGACCATATCTGGGATATGGCATGAACATCGACATGTGATCCCATGTAAGACCATATCTGGGATATAACATTGGCATCCTACTACATGTATGACAATTTCCGAGTATCCTTCGATATTCCATGTGGTTCAACGGGGTAAAGAATTAAAGTTTATGTTAAAGATGGAAAAATGGGCTAAAGTTATGTGATGGAGTGATACAGGTACATATACGAAACTCACGAGAAATGAGTCTGGTATGTGATATGTGGTTGGTAAGAGTGAGCATGAGTAAGCCATGTCAATGTTGCTTGAAAATTTTGTGTTAATTCATAATGTAATATGTGGATGTTATTACACGATTTTATGTTGTTATCTATTACATGCAAACTTACTAAGCTTTATGCTTACTCCCTCTCTTTTCCTTTTTCTTGTAGTATCGCAAAGCTAGCTAGGGGATCGATGGACGTCGAAGCTCGATTCACACTATCAAGCTTGTAACACCCCAAACCCGGTCCATTTGCTATGACCGAATTTGAAATGCCACTGCGGAAAAACGTTTGAAAAATTTTTGACTTAAAGGTGAAAACATGAAAATTCGTTCCCTTTGGTAAAACGTTGTGTAATTAAAGTTCCAAATAAAATTGAGTTGTTTAAAATAAAACATTTTCAAATAATAATATAATCGTCAATCAAACTTAAAACATAATAAAAATCCTTAAATACTTAAAGTGGCCCTTATTACAATAAATAACCTTTTATAAATGAAATGTTTAAAACAAATAAAATATCTTCTGCATGGGCCACCTCGTATCCACTCCAACCCGGTCCGAACATCACCCGTAAGGTTTGAGAAAAATTGGGTGAGTCACACAGACTCAGTGTGTAATTAATCCAATGAATTCCACCCACATGTTAACCACATATTAATCCATATATCAGATAACAAAATTTCATATTCACATATTACCACATTCTGGGCTTGGCCCACATTCATATCACATATCAGGTAACAGGGTAATTAACCCCATAATTCCACATATCGGGCTTAACCCCTTTCCACATTGATCCACATTTATAAACTGGGCTTGGCCCATTTTCACATTACTTCACATATCCATTGAGATTATGCAAAATGCACCCAACCCAACCTAGGTCCATCCTCTACACACCCCCGTATCCAGCCACCACACACCAGGGGATTATCAAATCACCCTCTCCTTTTTACTCCAAAAGGCAATCAATGCCGTCCACGTGCAATTAAGCACAATAATCCACAACGCGACCTCAGTCAGCGCCAATCAACGATGTAGCCGTAGCTAACACCAAAACCACGATAGGACACATAGTCACTCATCAACCACGATATGGCACATAGCTGATATCAACCACAATGAGGCACACAGCCACTCATCAAACCACGCGAACTAAATCGCAATTAATCCACGATGTAGCTCAAGGCTAACATCAAACCACGTACTCGAAGTACACCCGTACCTTCTTTCTTATCATATCCCAACCCATGCACATGCAACATTCCATAATGACATAAAATAGTGATGCATGAGCATGTTCATCAAGCATATTATCACATATTCATATTAGAAATCACTTTTTTATCAGATTTGGTACTTACCAGATTATCGACATACCCCTTGAGGGTATCCATATCACAATTTCCATTGTACAAGTTAGCACATATTTAATTCATACAGATATAACACAAAAACCTGGAAAACGGTAGGCTAACTACACACCTGCCTATTAGTGAAATCCCGAACTACTCGAATCTAACACGGTCTCGAAACGTGGTTCATCCTTCTCCCTTAAAGCCGATTTGGTCTCCTACCAAATCCCAAATCACACTCTGAGTTCCCTTCCTTTAGCTACACACAAAAGAACACCTTTTATGGCACTAAGAACATTCGGCCATGCCACAAAACTATAAACAAGGCCATACAGCCACACCAACAAATCTCGAAGGGTTATCGAACGTAATACCAAGTCTTACCTATTGACTTACCCCAAAAAGATTGTCAAAGATTTGAGGCTTAGAACGATTGCTTCCAAAGTCCCGAGGAGTCTATCTTCCAAAACTGATTGAAGAAAACCAAATGAAATCCTTTCCTTATTGATATTCGGCCAAGTCAAATCAAGAAGGGAAGTAGGAAGTTTCGGCTATGGTTTTGAAAGAAGAAAGCAATTGATTTGTGGCTAGAAAGAAATGAAGTATGTGAGTAGCAAAGAAAATAGAAATAAGAGAGGGAGGATTCGGCTTAAGCAACAATGGAAGAAAAGAAAAGAGAAATTGGGGAAGAAAGAGGTTCGGCCAAAAGAGAGTAAAAGAAGATTTGTAAGTGTTAACAAATATGAGAAGTAAAGAAAAGAAAGATGAGAACCAATAGAGGTTCTTTTCGGCTACAAAGAATTGAAAGAAGAGAGGGAAGTTCCAAATGGTTTCGGCCAAATGCCTATGAAGAAAAACAGCAAACACTAAAGGACATTCGATTTTGATTCATTTTGGTGCACTCAAGAGAAAAATTGGTAAAGTTCAAAAGGGATTTGATATGGCTCAAAACAAGAAATGCAAAGTATTTCCTAACTAACCGAATATGACCAATAACCAAAAGAAATTTTGGCACCAACTAGAAATCAACAATATAAAATTCGGTCACTCCCCCCTAAGCTCCAAAACCGTCCAAATACATGGACTAAAGGCCATCAAAGAGTTTCCAAAACATTCTCCAACATTCAAGCCTCTTGTCAACAATTTTGAATTAAACATACTCCTAATTTTCTCCCTATTTCCTCCTATTCACTCACAAAACTTAAGCCAACCCCCATAGTCCAAGAAGCCGTCCACATTCATGGACAAAATGACCATAAAACTATTTCCAAAACAACTTTCCATCATCCAAGCCCTTTGTCCCCTTATCCTACCTTAACCTCTTGATTCTTATCCCAAAATACAAGCTTTCCTATTTTGCTATTCAACTTGCCATAAAATCTAAAGTCTAACTTACCATAATAAAGTTTGACCGTCCATCAATGCTAGAATGTACAAAAAATAAAATCCTCAATATGCTTTCCATGCTACTCGAACCACTTCCCTCTAGCAACCTTTCAAGCTCCTTATTCACTATGCCACTAACTCCTCATGTGCTTTAATTAACACTTAAATTAACTTAAGTGTCAAGCTCACTTACTCCACTTCATTAAATTCTTCAAACTAAAAATTATTCTAGCCTCATTAATAAAATCAAGCCCTCACAAGACTATACTAAACATACATAATTCATACCCGAGCTAACACAAATAATAAAATAATACTCAAAATTTTCCTAAAGCCCAAGGTCCAATCCTACTAGGCCCAATTTCGGGATATTACAAAGCTATTCTTTTGGGTATAGTAAAGTTTAATTATTTTGGGTATGGCATGTATAGGAACTTGGCCATTTTTTTATATGTCATATTGGTTAGCTAATGTGTTAGCTATTAATGTTACTTATTTCATTTTGTAAATGGCCATTGGAATTGGCCAATACTAGTTAAGTTATATCTATTCAATTATGATGAAATTCATGAAGTACAAGCTTGCGCAATTGAATGAGTAATGTGTAAAGTATATGCATGATTAATGTAGTGTGAAACTGTAACACCCGTAACCCGTATCTGTCATCGGAGGAGGGTTAAGAGGCATTACCACATACATCGGAACACTTTACTAACATTTTACAATATCAATTATACAACATTATTTCATAATGATTCATACACTTAAAGTCCCTTTAGAAGGTCTACGAGACCTTAAACATGCTTTAGATAATGTTCGGGACTAAATTGATCTCGTACAGAAACTTTATAAAACTTATAAATTTTTCTTTCAGAACAGGGCACACGCCTGTGTGGCTAGGCTGTGTGCCTCACATGGCCGTGCCTTGGACCATGTCTCAGCCCCTATCCAATGCTGACTTGAGTCACACAGCCTGTCACACTCCCATGTGTCTGGCCCGTGTGCAAATCTGTCGTGCTTCCAATTGGGACAGTGAAGGACATGGTTGGGACACACGCCCGTTTGCTCAACTGTGTGGGCAATTATAGGCCATTTGCAAGGCCAAATTACCACCCATTATGGGTCATACCTGCAAGCATCAAATTATAACACAAAAGCATCCATAACATACCAAAATTTACAGCACATAGCATGAACTACATCCACACATATTCACACTCATTAATAAGCCATATCACATGGCTATATATACATGTCCCAAAATATATCTAAACATTTCTAGCCTATACATGCCATACATCAATATGTACATTTTCAAAAAGTACGAAAATATAGTTTGATAGTGTGGTGATGATCCTCGATGATCCCTGAACTTCCAGTAGCTTTGATAATCTATAAAACAATGTAAACGCACACAAAGTAAGCTTTCAAAAGCTTAGTAAGCCATATACAAATAAACTCATCACATAAAACATTTATAAACCATTTCATTTATATATACTACGGCATAACACAATAGCAATTTCCTACTTCTCATTGGCTCAATTGTTCTTTACCATTTGCTTACAAACATATCACATTCCATGTAGCTCATTTGATCATAACACATTGGTATATAACACATCTTATCACAATGTTCTCATACATATATCTCAATTCCACATTTCCATATATACTTACTCTTCATACTCAAACTTTGTTTGCATTTGAAACATACCTGCAACAGATACACATTTCGAATAGCCATTCACTTCTCGGAGTGCCTGTTGAACCATTCAGAATCCATAAGGATACTCTGAAAGCTCATACAATGCCAACGTCCCAGACGTGGTCTTACCTGTAATCAAATATCGATACCACTGTCCCATACAGGGTCTTACATGAATCATATACGATGCCAATGTCCCAGACATGGTCTTACACGTAAATCTCGATTTGCTACCAATTTTCCAGATGTGGTCTTACACGAAAACACATATCGGAACCCTATGTCATGACATATGTATCCTAACTAATCCTAAGGTTCGTATGGGACTTTTCGGACATTGACACATTGTTGAAACCTTCTCAAATCTCACATGTGCATCTTCCATAGTCATTCATCATAATTAAATTTCATATAAGCATGAACAAATCAACTCAAACACATTTATTTGTATATAGACTTACCTCGTATGGATACGAACAGTTGGAAAGGACTATTCGACTACTTTCGATTTCCCCTGATCTAATTTCGTTTTCTTTTGTTCTTGATCTATATAAATTCAAATTTAGCTATTTAATAACACAATTCATTCATTTCAATCCATATACACACATTTAGGGCATTTTACAAATTAGTCCTCACATTTTCACATTTTGACATTCCTTATTTTACAAAATCACAAAATACACATAATTTCATTTTATCCATGCTAGGCCGATTGTTACTACACTTCATATAAGCCCATATATTTCATTTATTTCACATTTTATCCCTTCAATTTATCATTTTAACAATTTAGTCCAAAATAGTCAAATTTATCAAAAATTCAAAGACAAAACATATTAATCTATCACATATCTTTCATAATTCAACAACTATCAACACAAGCTTACAAAATCATCGATGGTATAACTCACAATCTTCATCAAATTCAGAAATTGAGACATGGGCTTAAGAGAACACGAAGTAATGATCACAAAAACGTAGAAATTATCAAAAACCGAAACAAAACATACCTTAATCAAAGAAAAACCTTGGCCGAACCTAGCTTGGTTTCTTTTCTTTCTTTTTCTTGTTATTTTCGACCAAAGATGAACATAATGCCCATTTTCATACTTTTGTTTTATTATAAATCATATTAATACATAAATTACCATATTACCCTTAATGAAATAATATAATAAGCTTAAAATGGTTGTCCACTACCGTCCATACCATCATATAATGGCCTAACTTCATTGTAAGGCCTCCACATTAAAATAACACAGCAATATAGCACTTTAACAATAGCAAGTCACTTTTGTATTTAATGCAATTAAGTCTTTTTTTCCAATTAAGCACATAAAAGATCAAACTAAAACACAAAAATTTCACACATACCAGTTCACATGCTGTAGACTCGGAAAATACTATTCAAATATTTTTCTGACTCAGATTTGTGGTCCCGAAACCACTATTTCAACTAGGGTATAAACTGACTGTTATAGAAATTATGGTATGGATGTCTTGATTGTGGATATTATAGGTGCATTATTGTTATGCTATGTGTTGCTGGAAATGGTATAAGTGTGGTTGCTATTCAGGGTGGCAAATGGCTTGGTAAATAGCCTTATATTTGTCCACACGGGTAGACACATGGGCATGTATATAGGACGTGTGTGACACATGGTCAGCCCCGTGGGCGTGTTGATCGGCCATGTGTCCCCTCCATCCAAATTTAGCAAAATAGAATGCCCAGTAGTAAACACATGGACAGAGACACGGTCGTATGTCTCAGCCGTGTGAAGGACACATCCTCAGGACATGGGCGTGTACCCAGTCCGTGTGAAGTCTGCACATTAATTGCGAGAATTAAATTCACCACACGGCCTAGCACATGGGTGTGTGACTTGGCTGTGTGATCCTAAATGTCTGTTGACGTCATAAACAGAATGTTAAGGTTTTCACACACGGGCCATAGACACGAGCGTGTGCCAGGCCGTGTGAAAGCCCTTGTAGGTTCTAAATGAAAAAAATAAAATCCGCACGAACTAGGGACATGGGCGTGTGTGACCACACAACCTGCCCACACGGACGTGTTCCTTTCCACACGGACGTGTGGCCCTGTTTTTAACAAAAATTTTCTAAGTGTTCGTAAGCTTCCAGTTCAGTCCCGAACCACTTTATATGTATGTTTTGGGTCTCGTAGGCCCATAACAGGGACGTTATGAGCATGAATGAAAATTTTTAATTTGGAATAAAATTTATGGCCCGGTTTTGTATGATTAAGTATGTTAAGTCCGATAATGCCTCGTACCTGGTTTCGGCGTCGAATACGGGTAAGGGGTGTTACATGCAGGAAGTTGTCGCTACACTTCAGCTTTTTCTCAAGATTTTACCCAAAATTTAGGCCAGATTTCTCTTTACCTTCTTCACATCTATGATCTCCTCATTTTAGCTGCCACCATATTCTTCTCTTTTAAATTTTTCAAGCAATTACTCCACAAGATTCTGTTGCAGAGAAATAATTACTCTCTTTCTTTCCTTTTCTCCTCAAAACCCGTGTGTTCTCCTTCTCTTCTCTCTTCTCCTTTTATAGGGTAGATATGTCCCTCTTAGTACACATATTTTTCTCCTCTTCTGCATGTTGATTTATTTCGTACACGTACAGCTAGCTGAAAGTGACGTGAATTGAGTGTTGCGTCATCTTCTTGGAATTGCCATGGCATTTCTATTGGCAATCTATCCCACCATTTTTTGTGGCAATATTTCACCTCTTTCATTCTCTTTTCCCATTCCTCTTTTCCTTCTTCTTGCCTCTTTCATCCTACCTGTACCTACTACTAAACACTACCAAACCTCTTTCCAGTAATTAAAAGGAACATAAATTTACAACTAGAACACAATCCAAGCTTTAGTATGTAATGCTCTAGTAATAAGTCTAAAATGAAAACATATTTTCCTAATTACAAGCAAATAATTCAATTTAGAGGCCTGAAATATAACTCTTTTTAAGAGTTATCACTCAGCATAGTCATGCCACCACTTCATCTACTGCGCATTCTCCCACGACAACACCTTTAGTTTCTCGTAGCTCCTTCGAATAGTAAATGCTGCACTCCTTAAAGTAGTTGGAGTAAAGGATGTCCCTCTTTGAAATCCAACAGTTTCACCTGGCTGAGGAAATAGTCCAGGCCCAGCAGTAGTAAGCTGAATATTGGGCATATGTGAGGAGTAGGGATTTGGCTTTTAGGAAATCCATGGAAAAGAATTTTACAAAGTCAATGTCAAAATTTCCTGTATTCCTCACCACTTTGCTCCTATCTTCTGATGCTACTAAGGAGCCCACTAACCTATTGTCGAGGAGATCACTCAAATTACTACTAAAAAGCCCAAAAACATAGCATCCATACATATTGAGAAGGATGATGGAGAAGAAAAAGATGAAACTACCACCACCAAAGGTAAGGATCCTGTTCTACCTTCGCCACCAGCCCCCGTAACTGCACAGGACCATGACATTGATCATCTGATTGATGAGTTAATGGAAACTTACAAGGTGGGAGAAGAAATGGATCCCAAAAAGAAGAAGTGGCGGTACAAACTTAGTACCCAAAAATCCACTCTTCGGGAAGAATGAAGTATCTACAAGCTAGTCCAAGTATAACAGCCTGGTTTAGACCCTAGTCAGAATAGTGGTTTCGGGACCACAAATCCGAGGTCAAAAAAATATTTCAATATTATTTCTGGTGTTTATAATATGTGATTGAGTATGTGTGAAAATTTTAATGTTTGTGCGTTTAATTTGCAAAAAAAAAGACTTAATCGCATAAAATGCGAAAGCTATGTGCTGATTGTTAAAGTGCTTAAATTGGCATGGCTTATTAAATGAAAGGTCCTTATCTTGTAAATAGACCATAAATAGTGGAGATGGACATATAAGTACATAGTGGAAATTTAAATAAGTTAATAAAAGGGTAAATTGGTAAAATGATTAATAATGTGTATTAATAAAAAAAATAACAAAAACAAGCCATATTTTCATCTTTTCTTGCCAAAATTGGAAGAAAAAGAAAGAGAGAAAGCTTGTTAGGTTTCGGCTAGAAATTTACTCAATCAAGGTATGTTTTGAGCTCCATTTTTTATGATTTCTACGTTTTTGTGATCGTTGCTTAGTGTTCTAGCTACCCCATGCTTCAATTTTAGAATTTGATGATGATTTTGAGATATGTCATTCATGACTGTTTGAGCTTTGTGTTGATAGTTGGTGAAATATGAAAGATATGTGAAAGATTAACATGTTTTGTCTTTGAATTTTTGATGAAATTGAGTAATTTGGGCTAAATTGTGAAAATGAGAAATTAGAGGACTTAAATTTGAAATAAATGAAATATATGGGCTTGTATGTGCATAAGGAGAATTCGGCTAGGCATATGTGAAGTGAAATTATGTGAATTTGATGATTTTATGAAATAGGGATTAAAGTGTCGAAATGTGAAAATGTCAGGGCTATCTTGTAAAATGCCCTAAATATGTGTGTTTGGACTAAATTGAATGATTTGGTGACTGAATGAGTTAAATTTGAAAATGTATAGATCAAGAAAATAGGGATTTGGATTGAGATTGAGACAAAGATAAAGTGCTCGATTAATCGACTTGTTTTGTTATTTCGACATCCAAGGCAAGTTCGGGTATAATACAAATTATTAAATTCATATATATGTGTTATGAAATGAATGAATATGTGGTTATTGAATTAGAAATATTATATGTGTGAAATTGAGAAATGTGGCACTAAGTGTGCGAAATAGAATTGATACAGTAGAAAATGGCACTGTGTGTGCGAAATAGAGAAAGTATCGACTACTTTGTTTGGTACTGTGTTTGCGATACTGAGCTAAAATTCATTTTAAAGTAAAAGCACTAAGTGTGCGATGATATTTAAACTTCGACTACGAAATTGACACTAAGTCTGTAATTTAATCGAAGGAATAACGAAGATTGATAGAAATGTGGTATCGAGCATTAAATAGCAAAATTTGCCGTTAACTAACTGTTGGCAAAGGTATGTGTTTAACCTATGTGATTGATGAATTTGGAAATAGATGAATGGATGGTTATGTGAGTATTGGATATAGATAAGATTGTGTATTCTTGTGAATTAGTCTATGTGATGTTTTATCTTGTATACTGATTTTGAATCATTGAGTTAAATATTATATTACGAACTTACTAAGCTTTTAAGCTTACTGTGTGAAGTCTTTCTTTGTTTTACAGTGTCTTTAAAGCTAGATTGGATCCAGGGATCGTCAGTGACTCAATCACACTATCGTTTATCTATTCTGGTACTTTTGGAAATTATATATATTTTGTATATGGCATGTATAGGCTAGTGATTAGGGCATGCTTTGAGTTGTATAGTCTTGCCATGTGATATGGCTTGAAAGTTGAATGATGTTGGTATATATATGTGTAGGTTATGTGAATGATGAAAATGGTATGTTTCATGCTTTTGATGAGAATGGTGGGTTAAGTGTGAACTTGTGGTGTGAATTATATGATGCTTAACTTATATGATTTGGGATGTGAAAATGGTATTTTAGATGAACTTATTTGAGTAGAAATTGAGTATGGAAATGTGTTGTTGATGATTAATTGGTGCATATATTGGTATGTTTTGGTTGTATTTGAGGCATGATTTGATATTGGTTTGGTGCTTGTAGGCAATCCCAAAATGTGGATGGTAATTAGGCCTTGAAAATGGCCTATAATTTCCTACACGGTTGAGCAGACGGGCTTGTAGCTCGACCGTGTCTTTCAATTTTGCAAAATTGAAACAAGTCAGGCTAGCACACGGGCTAGACACACGGGCGTGTGACTGGCTGTGTGGTGCAAGTTAGTGTCGACCACGAGTGAGGCACGGGCGTGTCTCAAGCCGTGTGAACAAGTCAGTATGTATGCCCTGTTTTGCCACGGCTTGGACACACAGGCGTGTCCGAGGCCGTGTGAGGCACACGACCTCCCTACACGAGCGTGTGACCTTTTTAACTTTGAAAAATGTTTAATTTTTCTTAAAATTTTGTATATTTTCGGTTTAGTCCCAGCCCCTTTCTAACATGTGTTTAAGGTCTCGTAGACCTCATTAATGGACTATATGTTTATATTTTGATATGTTTAGATGATGATTGAATTTGTGTTGCAAAATGGTTGTAAATGTTTTGGATTGTTCGGTAATGCTCTTAATCCCAAAACCGTCAACGGTTACATTTTATTGGTATCAGAGCTATAGTTTAGTCAATTCTAGGACTAACGTATCGCGTGTGAGTCTAGCTATACATGCCATATATATAATTGCGATAGTGTGATGAATCTTGACAGTTAAAAATGTGTTTTTATATAGTAAATGGATCCCGATCGAGTAATTGTTGATGATGTAAAGAGCAATGCACCTGCTCCCGCTCAAGGGACAGCGTCGGTCGAGTCTAGGCTGATTGCTAGTAGCCACGAGGGAGAGGCTAAGCAAGCCTTCTTTCAAATGATAGTGAGTGGTTTTTGGAGTTCGTTCAAATGAATCCGGCTGCTCAACAACCTCCACCCCCACAAGTGCCTGTAGTGCCAAAAGTTTTACATCTGATTCGATTAAATAAGCCACCTGTTGATAAAATCTGAAAGTATGGGGCCGAAAAGTTTAGAGCCACCATTGATGATGATGCTGAGCAAGCTGAGTTTTGGCTTGAGAATACAATTTGAGTGTTTGACGAGATGTCATTAACTCCGGATGAATGCATAAAATGTGTTGTTTCCTTGTTGAGAGATACGGCGTATAATTGGTGGAAAGTGTCTATATTTGTGGTTTTGAGAGAGAGAATCACCTGGGATTTCTTTCTAGTTAAATTATGGAAGAAATATATCAGCCAACGACTCATAGATCAGAAACGTAAAGAGTTCCTAGAGTTGAAACAGGGTCGTATGTCCGTTACTGAGTATGAACCAGAGTTTGTGATATTGAGCCAATACGCATGGGAATGTGTTTCGGCTGAAACTACTATGTGTAAACGTTTCATTGAAACTACTATGAGCTTGTGATAGATTATCATTCGGGTAAAGCAAATGTTGTTGCTGATGAATTGAGTCAAAAATCGTTGTTTGCATTATGTGCAATGAATGCTCATTTAGATCTGTCTGATGATGGTTCAGTTTTAGCTGAATTGAAAGTGAAACCGTTGTTTTTACAACAAATATGTGAAGCTCAAAAAGTTAATACTGAAATGTTAGTGAAACGAGCTCAGTGTGATTTGAACTATGATTTTGAATTCCAAGTTGATGTTGATGATTATTTGAGGTTTCGAGATTGATTATGTGTTCGGAAAAATTCAGAGTTGATTCAGTCAATATTGAAAGAAGCACATATGTAGCGGCCCAAATACGACCCCAATCGGAACGGTGGTTTCGGGACCACGAATCCGAATTAGAACGATATTTTTAATATTAATTTTCGTGTTAAATAAATATGCTTGATCATGTGCTAATATATCGTGAATTGAATTTATTCGTTGGTGTGATTAATTTAAGAGAGAGGATTAAATTGCAAAGGTGATAAAAATAGCTTTTTTTAATTAGGTGGCTAAATTGACTTGTCTTCTTTATTGTATGGATTTAAATTGCAATTTAACAAACTGCAACATAAGTGGACGGCACCATGCTCCCACTATGTGATTAATTAATTGTATTTTATGTTAAGTGATGAGAATAATATCATAAAAACATAGGAAAACCATTGCATGTTCATATTTTCTTTCCTCTCATCACCGAAACTTCAAAGAAGAAGAAAGAACTTGAGCTCTTTCATATTCGGCCCTTCATAAGTAAAATTAGGTATGTGCTAGCTTTTAATTTTTGATGATTTTCATATTTTTGAACTTGTTGTTTACTATACTAACAAGCCCATGTATTAATTTTGTGCAATGGTGATGCTTGTGTAATATGCCATGGATGATAGGTTGAGTTTTGTGATGGTTATTGGTATTGAATGAAAGATTTGAGCTAGAAGAACATATTTTGTTCTTGAGTTTTTGATGAATGTTGTTGATCAATGATTTATTGGTAGAAAAAAAAAACATTAGAGGTTAAAATGTCAAGAAAATGAGTTGTAAAGACTTATAGTGAGAAGATGAAAATTCGGCTCTAAAGAATGGGGGCCAAATATTGAATATTTTCTGAGTTTTGTAATAGGGACTAAATTGTAAAAATTATAAATGCTAGGGGTAAAATTGTAAATTGCTCGATTATATGTTTTCGGATTAAATTGAATGAGAAAAGTGATAATGAGCTTAATTTGAATTTATTTAGATCAAGAACAAAAAGAAAAGAGTTTGGACCGGGGGAAGGCGAAATTGAACGAGTAGCCGGGAAACCTTAATTCGACAATTTCTGAGGTAAGTTTATAAGCAATTGGATTTAATCTAATAGTATTTATAAACAATTTCCAGGAAACCTTAATTATGCGGTTTTTGAGATCCATGAAATTAAGTAAGTTTTGCATGGTAATAGGTTGCTTACATACACGGTTATAAGCTCTTTTATGATTAGGTTGATTTTATTAAAAGTTGATTATGGAATTGTTGTTTATGAAAACCATTACTTATAGCTTACTAAGCTAAGTTAGCTTACCGTTAATTTTATTTGATTATTTTTAGGTTTTGAAGTTTAAACTCGCACTCGGGGATCCTTGTCGAAGTCAAGCACACTATCAACTACTTTTGGTACTTTATTAGGGTTGATGTTTTGAACTGATGGCATGTATAGGTTATAATACTCTTTTGAATTCTTTTTTTTTTTCGGATTGGGTTGTATATAAAAGCCATGTGAAAATGACTAAATCTTGATTAATAGGGCTTATATGAATTCGGTCATGGTAATAGTTTACTATAGAAATATACTTCATGATGTATTATGCTTGGTATTTGTCTATATGATATGACGAAATGTTGAAATAGTCAATAGTCTTATAGATTCGATCAAGGAAATTATTCAAAAGGGTAAGTAAGTTTCAAGACATGAATAAATAATGTCTTAGGGTTATATGTGTATATGTGTTTTATTTTATTTAAAGATATGCATGACTCATAAAATGCTCTTTTAATAAACTTAAAATGCGATCTATGTGAATACAAAATGTGATTATGTAATTCGGTTTTAGTTTATATGGTATTGGTAAGTATGTTTCATGCTTTGGTAGTCATAATGAGATATACATATGTGTAATAATTTCGTAAGATGCTATATGTGTATGTTATTGATAATACGTGCAATAGATTCGAACCTGATTTGACTTCTGTGATGTTTTAAATAAATTGTTTATAATTTTTGAGTAGTCAATTAGAAGATGTATCCAGAATCCGATAACATTGTGAGAGTGGTTCATTTGACTTTGGAAATTTTAAATAAAGAAGAATGGTTTATATTCATGTATGTCTGTTCAGGGTTGGGTGTAGTTTGGTAATGCCTCATGACCCATTCTGGTGACAGTTTCAGGTTAAGGGGTGTTACAACATAATAGTCTCCTCTCTGTTCATCAGGGACATGATTTGAAGCAACTTTATTGATGGCCTAGTATGAAGCGGGATATCTTAGATTTTGTATCGAAATGTTTAATTTGTCAGCAAGTTAAAGCTGACAATCGATTATTATTCTCGAATGGAAATGGGATAGAGTAACGATGGTTTTTGTTTCAAGGTTTCCTTTGACTCCAAGAAAGAAATATGCAATTTGGGTTGTAGTTGATAAAGTAACGAAAATAGCTCATTTTATTCCAGTACGATCTGATTACTCACTTGACAAATTAACTGAGATATATATTTCTGATATTGTGAGATTTCACGGAGTGCCACTATCTTTTGTGTCTGACAGAGATCCGAGGTTTACTTCACGATTCTGGAAGAAACTTCAAGAGGCTTTGGGTACTAAATTGCATTTTAGTACAGCTTTTCACCGAAAGACGGATGGTCAATCTGAGCGGATCATTCATATACTCGAGGATATGTTGAGATATTGCATTCTTGAGTTTGATGGTATGTGGAAGCAATATTTGCCATTGATTGAGTTTGCGTACAATAATAGTTTTTAGTCGAGCATCAAAATGGCACCTTATGAAGCATTGTATGAACGCAAATGTCGAACACCTTTGTATTGGTCTGAGCTGAGTGAGAATAAGATTTACGGGTTTGATTTAATCAAAGAGACTGAGCAGAAAGTGAAAGTGAAAGTGATAGTTTGAAAGCGGCATCAGATCGTCAAAAATCTTACGCAGATTTGAAACGAAAAGATATTAAATTTGAGATCGATGATAAAGTATTTTTGAAAGTGTCTCTGTGGAAGAAATTACTTCGATTTGGCCGAAAAGGCAAATTGAGCCCGAGGTTCATCGGGCCGTACGAGATCATTGAACGAATTGGACTAGTTACTTATAAGTTGTTGTTGCCACCTGAGTTAGAAAAGATTCATAATGTGTTTTACGTATCGATGCTCCGACGATACAAATCTGACCCATCACATGTGATTGCTCCTACTGAGGTTGAGATTCAATCAGATTTATCGTATAGTGAGGAACCGATTTGAATTTTGGCACGTGAGATCAAAGAGTTGAGAAATAAGAAAATTCTTTAGTGAAAGTGTTGTCGCACAAACACGGAGTTGAAGAGGTTACGTGGGAGCCTGAAGATGTTATGAGAGAGCAATATCTGAACTTATTCACTGGTAAGATTTTCGGGGATGAAAATCCCTAAAGGGGGAGAGTTGTAATAGCCTGGTTTAGACCCTAGTCAAAACAGTGGTTTCGGGACCACAAATCCGTATTTTAATATTATTTTTGGTGTTTATAATATGTGATTGAGTATGTGTAAAAATTTTAATGTTTGTGTGTTTAATTTGCAAAAAGGGCTTAATCGCATAAAATGCAAAAGTTGTGTGCGGATTGTTAAAATGCTTAAATTGGCATGGCTTATTAAATGAAAGGTCCTTATCTTGTAAATAGACCATAAATAGTGGAGATAGACATATAAGTACATAATTAGTGAAAATTTAAAAGAGTTAATAAAAGGGTAAATTGGTAAAATGATTAATAATGTGTATTAATAAAACAAATAAGAAAAACAAGCATATTCTCATCTTTTCTTGCCGAAATTGGAAGAAAAAGAAAGAAGGAAAGCTTGTTAGGTTTCGGCTAGAAATTTGCTCAATCAAGGTATGTTTTGAGCTCGATTTTTTATGATTTCTACATTTTTATGATCGTTGCTTAGTGTTCTAGCTACCCCATGCTTCAATTTTAGAATTTGATGATGATTTTGAGATATGTCATTCATGAATGTTTGAGCTTTGTGTTGATAGTTGGTGAAATGTGAAAGATATGTGAAAGATTAACATGTTTTGTCTTTAAATTTTTGATGAAATTGAGTAATGTGGGCTAAATTGTGAAAATGATAAATTTGAGGACTAAAATGAGAAATAAATGAAATATATGGGCTTGTATGTGCATAAGGAGAATTCGGCTAGGCATATGTGAAGTGAAATTATGTGAATTTGATAATTTTATGAAATAGGGATTAAAGTGTCGAAATGTGAAAATGTGAGGGCTATTTTGTAAAATGCCCTAAATATGTGTGTTTGGACTAAATTGAATGATTTGGTGATTGAATGAGTTAAATTTGAATATGTATAGATCAAGAAAAGAGGGATTTAGATCGAGATCGAGGCAAAGATAAAGTGCTCGATTAATCAACTCGTTTTGTTATTTCGACGTCTAAGGTAAGTTCGGGTATAATACGAATTGTTAAATTCATATCTATGTGTTATGAAATGAATGAATATGTGGTTATTGAATTAGAAATGCTATATGTTTGAAATTGAGAAATGTGGCACTAAGTGTGCAAAATAGAATTGATAAAGTAGAAAATGGCACTGTGTGTGCGAAATAGAGAAAGCATCGACTACTTTGTTTGACACTGTGTGTGCGATACCGAGCTAAAATTCAATTTAAAGTAAAGGCACTAAGTGTGTGATGATATTTAAACTTCGGCTATGAAATTGACTGTAAGTGTGTGATTGAATCGAAGGAATAACGAAGATTGATAGAAATATGGTATCGAGCATTGAGTAGCAAAATTGGTCGTTAACTAAGTGTTGTCAAAGGTATGTATTTAACCTATAACAGCCCGATTTAGGGCCTAGTTGGAAAAGTGGTGTGAAACCATAGATCCGAAGTAGAAATATATTATTAAATGATTTTTTATAAAGCTTATGAGGTGCTTGCTTGATTGTGTGAAATTTCCATGAAGCACTTTTATTAATTAGTGAATAAATTGTCCATTAGGACTAAATTGTAAAGATTAGAAAATATGAGTTTCTAGAAGATTTAAGTATGAAATAGAATTATAAAAATTATTAGGGGTCCTTATTTAGCAATTGGACCATTATATATTAAGGTGGACAAAAAAAGACATGGGAAGGAAAAATCTCAAGAAAGGATCATTAAAGGCATTTTAGTCATTTGGTTAATAAATGAATTAAAAGGGGAAAAAGAAGTCAAAATTGTGTCCATCTTCTTCTTGCCATAGCCGAATTTTACAAGCCCTCCATAGCTAGGGTTTCTTCAACTTTCAAGCTTGATTGTAACTATCTCCTAGCCCCGTTTTAAATATTTTTCGTATTTTTGAAATCCTTGTAGCTCGGTTTAGCTATTTCTAGCTATATTTTGAGCTAGGGTTTATGTTCAAAAATTTACCCATGTATGACATGCATGTATTTTGATGTTTTATGGAAGAATATGAAAGCTTGATGCATGATAAATATCTTTTTCTAAGTAATTTTCATGAAAAATGCATAAAAGGACCAAATTGTAAAAGTTGTGGAAATGGTCATACATGGGTGAAATAGTGGAAATTGAATGTTGTTATAGTTGAGAATGAGATTCGGTTAGGCTTGAAATGCAAGAAAGTTGAATGAAAATCATGTTACGAGCCTAAGGGAAAAAGTGCAATTATGATAAAGTTTAGGGGAAAAAATGCAATTTTTGCCAAAATATGAAATATGAGTCAATTTAGTCAATGTAACAATTAAACAAGTTAAATTGTTATTATAGATCAAGAAACACGAAGCCTGGACTGAAACCGAGGCAAGAACAAAGTCGAGGACTAAATTGCATATCTACACAAATTTTGAAATACCGAGATAAGTTTGTATGAATTTCAGGCTACATATACTTTTATGATTAAATTACTTACTATGTTGTATAATGTACATTACTTTCATGAAGTTGATTTACAATGCCTAATAAGAAATTCAATAAGAACAAGTAAGTGGAAGTCCCAGTTGAAGATTCGGAATAACGAGGATACTTATGTCACTACATGAGATAAGGAAAGCCCGTGTAAGACCTTGTCTGGGACATGGCATCGGCACTCAAGAAATGTAGGTCTCGTATAAGACCATGTCTAAGACATGGCATCGGCAGCAAACGTAGATCCTGTGTAAGACCATGTCTTGGACATGGCGTCAGCATCGAATAAGGAAGGTCTCGTGTAAGACCAAGTCTGGGACATGGCATCGATACCATAGAAGGAAGGTCCCCTGTAAGACCATGTCTGGGCTTCGGCACTAAAGGAAGATCTCGTGTAAGACCATGTCTGGGACATGGCATCGACATCGAGTTAAGTGATCCCGTGTAAGACCATATCTGGGATATGGCATTGGCATCATGAGGTGATCCCATGTAAGACCATATCTGGGATATGGCAATGGCATCGAGACACATGTTTAGTGAGATTAAGTATCCTCTGATATTCCAAGTAATTCACGAGCAAAAGAGCCAAGTATAAAAGAAATCACATAAAAGCTAAACAAGTGAAGATAGTAATAAGTTAAATTATTCAAGGTCGATAAAGAGCTTTACTTAAGTTAAGGAAAGAGGAAGATTTGAGTTTATGTTACATTAGTAAAAGTGCTAATCTATTTGATTAAGTGATACAGGTACCATGATTAAAATACGAGTGTGAAAGTAATATGTAATATGTGATGAGTAAGAGTAAGCATGAGTAAGTAAGCTCAAGCACTTGAGATTTATGTATTCTTGTTTCATGATGGATGAATTTATTATGAGCAAATATGTCGCTATATGAATTTTCATGCAAACTTACTAAGCTATATGCTTACTTCTTTCTTTTCCTTCTTCCTTGTAGTTTTGCCAAGCTAGCTCGGGGATCATAGGCGTCAGAGCTCGAATCACACTATCAATCATTATTTTGGTATAGTCAAGTTGTTTTATTTTAAGTATGGCATGTATAGGGATTATGTCATTTTGAGTTATATCATGTTGGGAGCCAAAGTGTTGGCTATTAGGGTTACTATCCTTTTTGTATATAGCCAAAGAAATTGGCTAATATTTGTTAAGATTCATATCTTATTGATGATGAGTTTTATGAATTCTACAAGTGATGTTTCAAGGGTTATTCATAGTGTATAAAAGCCATGTTATGTATTACTTGAGTTGGTATAAGTGTGATTATGTTTCAGGGTGACAATTGGCTTGAAAAATAGCCTCTAAGTGTCCACACGGGTAAACACACGGGCGTGTGTCTAGGCCGTGTGTGACACACGGTCAACCTCTATGGGGGTGTTGATAGGCCGTGTGTCCCCTGCATTTAATTGTAAGAATTCAATTCGTCACACGGGCCAGCACACGGGCGTGTCTAGGCCGTGTGAAGGACACGGGCTATTGACACGGGCGTGTGTCCGATCGTGTGAAAACCCCTGTAGTTTCGAAATAAAAATAAATTCTACACGGGCTAGGGACATGGGCGTGTGAGACCACACGGCCTGCCCACATGGGCATGTCCCAAGTCACATGGGCGTGTGACCCCTGTTTAGGCAAAAATTTTCATAGAGTGTAATAGTTCCCGGTTGAACCCCGAAACCTTCCGGATGTATGTTTAAGGCCTCGTAGGCCCATGATATGTAAGTTATGATTAAGAAAGAAAATTTTTAAGTTGGAACGAAATTTTATAGCCCGAGATTTCATGTTCAAGCAAGGTTAGTCATGATAATGCCTTGTATCCAGTCCCGGCGTCGGACACGGGTAAGGGGTGTTACATAACCTATGTGGTAGATGAATTTGGAAATAGATGAATGGATGGTTATGTGAGTATTAGATATAGATGAGATCGTGTATTCTTGTGAATTAGTCTATGTGATGTTTTTATTTTATATATTGATTTTGAATCATTAAGTTAAATGTATTATATTATGAACTTACTAAGCTTTTAAGCTTACTGTGTGAAGTGTTTCTCTGTTTTACAGTGTCTTTAAAGCTAGCTCAGATCCAGGGATCGTCAGTGACTCAATCACACTATCGTCTATCTATTTTGGTACTTTTGGAAATTGTATATATTTGGTATATGGCATATATAGGCTAGTGATTAGGGCATGTTTTGATTTGTATAGTCTTACCATGTGATATGGCTTGAAAGTTGAATGATGTTGGTATATATATGTGTGGGTTATGTGAATGATGAAAATGGTATGTTTCATGCTTAAATTGGTTGATGACAATGATGGTTTAAGTGTGAACTTGTGGTATGAATTATATGATGCTTAACTTATATGATTTGGGATGTGAAAATGGTATTTTAAATGAACTTATTTGAGTAGAAATTGAGTATGGAAATAAATGGTGTGGTTGATGATTAATTGGTGCATATATTGGTCTGTTTTGGTTGCATTTGAGGCATGATTTGATATTGGTTTGGTGCTTGTAGGCGATCCCAAAATGTGGATGGTAATTTGGCCTTGAAAATGGCCTATAATTGCCCACACAGTTGAGCACACGGGCGTGTGACTAGACCGTGTCTTTTGAGTTTGCAAAATTGAAACAAGTCAGGCTCGCATACGGGCTAGACACACGGGCGTGTAACTGGCCGTGTGGTGCAAGTCAGTGTCGACCACGGGTGAGGCACACGGGCATGTCTCAGGCCATGTGGACAAGTCAGTATGTATGCCCTGTTTTGCCACGGCTTGGACACAGCTTGTCCGAGGCCATGTGAGGCACACGGCCTACCCACACGGGCGTGTGACCTCTACAGCTTTGAAAAATGTTTGATTTTTCTAAAAATTTTGTATGTGTTCTGTTTAGTCTTGACCCCTTTCTAACATCTGTTTAAGGTCTCGTAGACCTCATTAAAGGACTGTATATTTTGATATGTTTAGATGATGATTGACTTTGTGTTGTAAAATGATTGTAAATGTTCTGGATTATTTGGTAATGCTCCTATTCCTTAAACCGGTGACGGTTACGGGTTAGGGGTGATACACCAAGCCAACTAAGTTTTTTCATTCTTTCATGCTTCTTGCATTCCATTTCTTTTGCCATGGAATTTGCGGTACAAATTTCTTCGTTTGTTGTTTTATTCTATATCTGGTTATGTCTTGAGGACAATGCATCCATTAGATTTGGGGGTTGTGTTGATCATTTAGGCTGCATTTTATATTTAGTATGTATGATCATTTTAGTATAGTTAAATTTGTTTTGCCACTGCAATGTAACTATTAAGTATTGTTTGCCTATGAGGAGTACAATCTATACTTAGGATGTTCAATGATGAGCTTAGATTCTTCAATACAATGTAACTATTAAGTATTGTATGCCTATGAGGAGTACAATCTATTAGGATGTTCAATGATGAGCTTAGATTCTTCAATACACATAGAACATGTGACAGTGGATTAGGTGAATTTAGCTGAGGATTGGTTGCTTAAAAATTAATTGCTAAAAATGAGATGTTCAATACCTTGTTTTTCGGGTTGCGGTGAGTTCCTTCTAATGAGCTTAGGGACTTTTGAAGCCAAACTCAGTCATATTGCCATGGCATTATTAAATAAAGCACAGTGGATAGTAGGCACTTCAATGCTTAGAATTGCGGAGTAAGTCAGCACCACTTTGTTTGCTCCATTGTATTGTGGACTAGAATGATGAGTTTAAGTAAGAGTGTGTAATAGAAAATAAACAAATTAGTGCACTCCGCTGTAGTAATGGGCTCAATAGCTAAGGAGGTAGTTGTTTGCTCCATCCATCTTCTATGTCAAAAGCCTTACCTTTATTTCTATTTAAATTATGAAATGATTAAGTACTAGGTAATTCGGTGTATGCTTCATTGTGATTATCAAGTCAAAGAATTTTGTGACATGCTAAATCCCCTAATATACTAACATAAAAAAAAACATAAATGTAAATGGTTTATACATTTCAAGTTGTTTTAGAGCAAGAGTAACTTGAGTTTAGGTAACAAATGAACTGAGTACATTAGAAGATATTTTCTATGGCAAGAACATACATGGCACTTAGAAAATCTTGTTTTTAGGGAACAATTTTCTGCACTACCTTTGTTAAAATAAACCTTTGAAACTCGAACAAGTTTTAGTAGCAAGAAGATGGTTGAGAACTGATGTATAGATGGGTCTTCGAATAGAGTGACAGTACAAGATGGGTACATACGCTAGCAATATTGCTACATACATGCACTCATGCATATTTGCCTGAGGACAAGCAATAACTCAGGTTTGTGGGCATGATAACTCTTGAAAAGAGTTATATTTTATGCCTTCAGACCTAGATAATTGATTGTGCTTGTGTACATTTAGTTGCATTTTAGGACATTTCATTAGCATTTTTATCATTGCATTAGGAGCTTGAACTGTGTTTTCATGCTAGATACTTTTAATTTCGTGCAGAAGGATTGTGTTTTGTGGTTTGGCATGTGCAGGATGTGGAGAAAGAAATAAAGGAGTGAAGTTTGTCATGGAAAAAGGTTGGACAGTTTGCCAACACAAATACCGTGGCAAATTCAGGGAGATGACCAAGTCACCACTCAACGCATACCAATTTCAGCCCAACTCTACTTGTACAAAAAAAGTCTACCTAGAAAAGAGGAGAAGATATCGTGGGCTACTAATGTTACCCTAAGAAGAACAGCTTATAAAAATCCAAGAGAAAACCCTAAAGGGTGTGGAGATCCGAAGACAGTCCCTCTCAGCCACCACAGGACAATATGTTGTTGGATTATGGATTGGTTTGGAGACAACCATCTTCCTAAGTCCTTCCAGTATTTATTATTTTGTTCTCTCGTGAATTGATTTGATCGAAACAATGTTGGGTGTTATTATGAACTTGAATTTTAATTACCGACCCTTAAGCTAAATCTCATAGGGTTGGGATTACATGATGAGACTTTTATTTTCTTTAATGGTTGAAACATATACTTGATTTAATCTACTATTTCATTTAATTATTTTTATTTCCCAATTGTATGCATACATTCTCTAGACATAGATGAGTTTGAAGCATGCCAATAAACTGAATCTAATTCTGAAAAGGTTGGATTAGTTGGACTAAAATTGAATGATACAAACGGATATTCGACCAAATACTTGCAGCAGACTTTAGACATAGAGTAGCGTTTCCATAGAATAAAGATAAAATAGTGTAGGTTACCCTGCTAAGGCCTATAGACGTAGGCCAGGTAACTTGAGATTTTGCTCTCGAAAGAAGAAGGTCACTTTAAGTCTCTTCTGAGCAGTCGATTGAGTGCAATTTTGCTAAGGCATTACTGAAAGTAAGGGCAGATTCTTATTAATCTCAACCATCCAAATCAGCATCATAGACGCTTAATCCTTTGTCATAGTATCTTTGCCACATAATTTTGTGTTATGTATTTATTCGCTCACGTATTATTCACGTAGTATTCAGTATACATTTCGCACACATCCTTACTATTTTAATTTACCACTATGTACTTATCTTGGTTTTGCCATAAAATTAATCATAATTCATTATAATAACTGATAAACCGTAAAAGTAACATATTTTAATCCCACATTTAACATGCTTTTGGATGATTTATCCTTCGATTTATATAAAAAGGTGCTTGTAATCCTTTCTTTTCATGTATTATACCCAGAAAGGCACCCGAGGATAAAAAGAATACAAAACGGGCCCGAAATGGAGTAAATGGGCCTTAGCACGAAATTGACACGGCCTGGCCCAAATCACACACTGCCGTGCCTCACCGATCACCTAGAGCACGGCCTCAACCCCGCCTCACATGGCCGTGCCTCAAGTAAGAAATCCGAACACGATCTAAAGTCGATCCACACGGGTGTGTGCCATGGCCGTGCCTCTGTCGCTGGAGAGAGCAATTTCAGTCAGAAAAGGATACTTAGGGAGAAAGAATCGCATTCCAAGAGCCTATATATATCCCCTAAGTGCCACCATTGAAGAGGCGTCAAAGCTAGGCCAAAAAGCTAAGCCGGAAAGGTCAGAGTTGAGGGAATCACTCGAAGATAGCCAGTTGATCCATCCCAAGAAGTCGGAGTTATACTCAAGACGGCGGATTTCTCCTTCAATTCCTTAAGGGGGTTTTAGGGATTTCTTATGTTTTGTTTTATCTTTTCTCTTGAGATGTTTTTTTTATTTGTCATGAACTAAATCCTTCAGATACCTGAAGGGGATGAAACCTAGATGAATCTTGTTATTTGATTTCTGAATTATATGATAATTACTTAGTTTGTTCTTAATTATGTTGCTTAATCCAAATCTGATGTGCTTAGGTGGAGGAGGAATACACCCTGCTTAAGAGTAGATCTAGCATAATTAAGCGGAGTTGATCGAACGCCTAGAGATAGGGTTACGAGATTTTGCCGGATTAGGGTGAAACCTAATATGGGAGTCCATTGATCGGTTTACTGCTATTTAGACGTTATTCGCCTCGAGAGAGGGTTTAATATAGGTTAGGGAGTCCTACGGATCAAGCTAAGTAAAGAAATCATATGGTTCAGTGGTAGGTAACAAGAGAAGTTTAGGTGGATTCTTCCTGAGGGTATCATTGTGATCAATTGAGTTTTTCTTCAAGTTATTTTCCGATTCATTCATTTTGGCTTTGCGTCTTTAGCTTAGTAGTCGTTAAATTAGATTAAAGCAACTTCACTTTGTTTTTAAGGCTAAATAATAAAAAAAAAGTTAGTATTATTACTTTTACTTCCTTTGGGTTCGACAATCCGGTCTTGCCTAAGCTATACTACTGTTCGATAGGTACACTTGCCTTTAATCTTTGTCAGAGTTAGTTTCCAGGTTTGATCATTCATTTTATAAATTTTAAAGCTCTAGTTTCGGCGATCAAGGTTTTGGCGCCGTTGCCAGGGAACTAAAATATTAAGAACGCTCTATTTTTATTACTTTAGCCATTATTTTTTTATTTTTCGCAATTTTATTTTTTAGGTTAATTTTTTATTTTTGCTAAATTTTGTTTCTTTTCCTAGCAGGTACCTCTAGTTTATGACTAAAAGGAACGCAAGAGGACCTTTGGTATACGACAGCGAAATCGAAGCTACCGCTCGCAGGAATCGTGAGAAAGCAGGCGAGCCTTAGATTACACAGACATAGAGGAAGAAGGCAGATCCAATCCTACTGAAGGGATGGACGAGAATAACCCACCACCACAGGATGTGGGGGAAAACAATGCTCCACGCACAATGTTTGACTATGCGAAACCACATTTAACAGGAGCAGAATCGAGTATTGTTAGGCCTACTATAGCTGCTAACAATTTTGAATTAAAGCCTAACACAATACAAATGATTCAACAGTTTGTTCAATTTGATGGTTTGCAGGACGAAGATCCAAATGCTCATATAGCTAACTTTTTAGAGTTATGTGATACCTTCAAAATAAATGGCGTTTCTGATGATGCCATACGTCTTTGGTTATTCCCTTTTTCATTAAGGAATAAAGCCAAACAGTGGTTAAACTCATTACCGCGAGGGTCAATCACTACATGGGAACAAATGACCGAAAAGGTTTTATTGAAATATTTCCCACCGGCCAAAACGGCTAAATTACGGAATGATATCTCTTCTTTTGTGCAGATGGATCTAGAGACATTGTACGACGCATGGGAAAGATACAAGGATCTTTTGAGGAGGTGTCCACACCATGGCTTACCCTTGTGGCTACAAGTCCAAACTTTTTACAATGGTATAAACCCCTCAACGAGGTAACTAATTGATTTAGCTGTTGGTGGAACCCTGAACAACAAAACTCCAGAAGCAGCCTACGAGTTCATTAAGGAAATGTCACTGAATAATTATCAGTGGCAAGTTAACAGGAAGAAATTGACAAAATCAGCCGGAGTTTTCAACATCGATGCATTGACCATGTTATCAACACAGATGGAGACGATGAATAAAAAGATTGATAGTTTGTGTTTTTCACAGGCACATCCAGTCATGCAGTGCGACGCAGGTGGAACCATGGCGAATCCTGAGTACCCACCCTACCAACCTGAAGTAGAGAACGAACAAATGAACTATATAGGTAACAATTTTAGATCTAATAATACTCCTTATAGTAACACTTACAATCCAGGCTGGAGGAACCACCCAAATTTTTCATGGGGAAATCAAGGGAATCAAAGACAACAACCTCCTCAAAACTTCCAAAATCAGCCCTATCCACAAGAGAAGAAACCAACCCTCGAAGAGATGCTGACAAGATTTTCGGCAGACACAGAAAAACGTTTCCAAGAAACTGAGAGAACAATCAAAATCAACGAGATTCGAATCATGGAAATTACTAAGTTAGTCAAGGAAGTCACTAATGCAGTCGAACAACTTGCAAAGCTGATGTCAGAACGACCGCAATGGCGTCTACCTAGTAACACAGAAATTAACCCTAAGGAGCAAATTCAAGCCATCACAGCTCAAGACAGTAACGGGTTAGATGAACTCAATCCAATTCCAGAAAACAAAGTAGATGAAGGTAAAGTAGAGGTAACACAAGAAAAGCCAGAACCGGTAATTAAAGAGTACCAGCCTCGCGTACCTTATCCCGAAGCCATAAAAAGAGATGATTCAGACGAACAGTTCGGTAAGTTTCTTAAACTATTAAAGAAATTACATATTAACTTACCTCTTCTCGAAGCTCTTTTTTAGATGCCAGATTCGAGGAAATTTTTAAGGCAGCTCTTGACTAACAAACGCAAAATAGACGAAGAGCACCACATGGAGTTGAACGCAACATGCTCGGCAATGTTACAAAATAGATTACCACAGAAGTTAAAAGACCCAGGGAGTTTCACAATTCCATGTTTAATTGGTAGTTTAACTATTGATAATGCATTAGCTGATTTAAGGGCAAGCATAAATGCCATGCCTTATACGTTGTTTAAATGATTAGGTCTAGGGAAGCCCAAGCAAACTAGGATGAGCATTCAATTAGCTGATAAAACTGTAAGAATTCCTAGGGGCATTGTTGAAGATGTGCTCGTAAAAATCGATAAATTTGTTTTCCCAGTAGACTTTGTTGTCTTAGACATGGATGAGGATAATTCAATCCCCTTAATTTTAGGAAGACCTTTTCTAGCAACTGCTAAGACTAAAATTGATGTTGCCACAAGAGAACTCATACTTCGTGTCGAAGATGAATCAATCAATCTTCAAGCTCTCGACTCGGCCAGGACAACAGCTGATGAAGGTAAGAAAGTCACTTCAATTGATAATCAAATTGTTCAACCTTCATCGCAGGAAACATCACAAGGCCTAAAACCTGAGCCAACTCATAGTCCACAAGTCGAAAAAGAAGAATCACACAAGGAACAAAGCATTAGGGTCGACAATTTAGAGGAGCAGAAGACACAGGTCAAAGAAGAGCTGGAACCACACGAAGTAAAACCAGAGGAACCGCCAGAAGAGCTCGTAGGGACATCAAATCACTTCAAAATAGGAGACCAGGTACTGTTAGACAAAACCGATCCTCACATCACTACCACAGACCTGAGAGCAAAGGGAGAAATCCTTCTTAAGGTACACGATATCTTCCCACACGGAACAGTCGAGGTAAGCAATCCAATATTCAGCACTTTCAAGGTAAACGCTTCTCGACTTAAACTTTGTTAAGAAAATAGAACTATAAGAATGAGGGAAGATATTCAAACCTTTAAACCTCCCTAAATTTTTCAAACATGAGGAAAAGTCTAGTTTAAGACTATAAACAGCGCTTCTCGGGAGGCAACCCGCGTACTAACCCTATTTCTTTTTAAAGTTGTTTTCATTCCTTTTTATTTTTCTTTCCTTTTCTCTTTTTAAACTAACCAAAAGTACAAGTTTCTAGGTTACACGGCCTTACACACGGCCGTGTCTGTGGCCGTGTGGACCATCGGAACCACCGCACTGACAGAGTAGAGGCCGTGCGAATCAGATCCTACCTAACCCCAACGTCACGGATCCAACCACCCTCCCCACGAGCACCGACAGAATGGCACGGTCGTGCCCCACAACCGTGTGAAGCTACTGACTTGCACACCACGAGCAGAACACGCCCGTGTCCCACAACCGTGCGAAGATACTGACTTGTCCAGCACGTGCAAGACACGCCCATACAGCCCGACCGTGCTAACATACAGACTTCGTAAACACGGGCATGGGTTGATGAAACACGGACATGGAGTAACAACACACCACAACACACGGCCGTGCGAGGCGACCATGTAAATCGACACACCCTAGGACCACGGCTGTAGGGACATGGCAGACTTGAACCCCTATTTAAACACCACCCCCTCTCCCCACTCCTCTGCTTCACTCTCCACCCTTTCTTCCTCTCCTTTCTCTCCTTCTCAAACACCTTTCTATCCCCAGACTAAACCTCTAGATCCTTGGAGCAATCCACAAATCATGACGAAGAAGCGGAAGAAGGCAAGCATCATCTTACCGAGGGTAACACCTCTACATGAGTTCATTCCGGCAGCTTCGTCCACTCACCGAGCCAAGGGTCTTTAAGACCATTTTATTTTTTCTTTTTGTTTCTCTACTCCTTTATTTTCCTTATCTATACTTCTCTTCTTCTCTTTTCATTTAATTTTCTTTTAGTTTCTTAGTGTCAGGTTCGCCAGGCTACTTGGGAATCACGCCGACCACCACGATAACTTCTTCACTTCCGCCACCGCCAGCACAGCCCCAACCTTAACGTTGATTCCCACCTTGCGAACCATCCTTCAATAAGGACTTCACAGTCCATTAGTATTTTCTTTTCATTTTAGTTTTCTTCTTAGTCTCCTTCCCTTTAGCTTGCTTTTCTTTAACATTATATTTAGTTTATTTTTATTATGTCTTAATAACCACTGGCTAATCCTTCACGAGTTCCCCAATTTATTTATCTAGCGCAGAGCTTGGGAACCAACACCACCACCATACCGACGCCTTCGTCGTATTTGCCACATCCTCCACGGAACCCACCCAAGAATTCAGGGAGTACCTCTCACCCTCACTTTTGATTTATATAAAAATAAAGATATTATCTATCTTTGTACATTGAGGACAATGTACATCTTAAGTGTGGGGGGGTAAAATGCCCAACTTTTTGCATTATTGTCAAATCCCTGAGGGTGAAAGTGGAATAACATTGCCTAACTTTTTTTTCGTTATTTTCAAATCCCTGATTTAGTCTTGTTTTTAAGCAAATCTGTCATATTACTAATTAGGATGAAATTTCTGATGATTTGTGATTGTTATTGACATGTTTTAGAATAAGCCATATCTAATTATGCATTGATGATTGAATTTGAAGAATACTAGAGAATTAAGCATGATAAGTCTCTTTTTCAAAAAAGAAAATTTATTAAATTTTTTTGCTAGGTTGTTAAACTAAATTCGAATACTACCTTGAAATTTGAAATTCACGAGGATGATGTCAAAACACCCATAATTTTTGTGAGATTTTGAACCTTATAGAGCATAATTCTTTTTCGTGCTCATTCTTTGATTATGAGTGTGTCAACTATGAACTGTTATTCTAGAACTTGCCTCGTTTATACATGTTGAGACCACATTTATGATTTGATAATACAGAGATGATAAAGGCACCTCGGTTTTAACCCAGTCACTAAACTAAATAGCCTACCTTTACAATTAACCCCTAGTGAACCCCGTTGATCCTAACAACCCTTTTATTGACTCACCTATTAATATTAACCCAAAACCCTTTGTATTTGTTATCACCCTTCCTTTTGACTACCTTTTAATCGAGATATGATTTGATTAGCACCGAAGTATTTTATAAGTTAAAGTAATTACTTAGTTTGTTCTAAAAAAATTTTCAAAGTATTCGATATTAATAGTATGAAAAGTGAGCTTATACAAATCAAAGTTTATTTTCAAAAAGAAAAGCTTGTTTTAGTAGGTTCATTATTATTTTCAGTTGATGTAAATATTATTTCAGTACTCTTAGGTAGGTACTTGTCAATTCAATCTCGATTCTAACCCTCTAATTTCAACCTTTAACCACACCTTTAACCCTAGCCCCTTTACAACCTTAACAAAGACCTCTTGATCTATTTATCATCTCACTTTACAATGGTGGAGATTTGATTTTCAGGCAAGCCTATGGGATTAACTTTTCAAGTTTGACTTATGAGCGATCTTTTAGTGACTTGAGTGAATCTTTAGTGAGGATATCAATCCTTGTCGGTTTTGAATTGAAAAGGTAGCTATTTAAATGAATAGAGACACCTATGTTTTCGAAGTACAAACTCATGACTTATCTTGTTTGAATCTTTAGGACTCTTTGAATTGAATTATCCATGTATGAATTATCTATGAATTATGATAAGGCATTGTTGATAAGAATTGTAAATTATGGAAAGTTCGTTTTAATTGTATGATTGAGAATTTTGCTTGAGAACAAGCAAAAGCTTAAGTGTGGGGGTATTTGATAAACCGTAAAAGTAACATATTTTAATCTCACATTTAACATGCTTTTGGATGATTTATCCTTCGATTTATATAAAAAGGTGCTTGTAATCCTTTCTTTTCATGTCTTATACCCAGGAAGGCACCTGAGGATGAAAAGAACACAAAACGGGCCCAAAACAGAGTAAATGGGCCTTAGCACGAAATTGACACGGCCTAGCCCAAATCACACACGGCCGTGCCTCACCGGTCACCTAGAGCACGGCCTCAACCCCGCCTCACACGGTCTTGCCTCAAGTTAGAAATCTGAACACGGTCTAAAGTCGATCCACACGGGCGTGTGCCATGGCCGTGCCTCTGTCACTGGAAAGAGCAATTTCAGTCGGAAAAGGATACTTAGGGAGAAAGAATCACATTCCAAGAGCCTATATATATCCCATAAGTGCCACCATTGAAGAGGCGTCAAAGCTAGGCCAAAGAGCCAAGCCGGAAAGGTCAGAGTTGAGGGAATCACTAGAAGATAGCCAGTTGATCCATCCCAAGAAGGCGGAGTTATACTCAAGAAGGCGGATTTCTCCTTCAATTCCTTAAGGGGGTTTTAGGGATTTCTTATGTTTTGTTTTATCTTTTCTCTTGAGATTTTTTTTTATTTGTCATGAACTAAATCCTTCAGATACCTGAAGGGGATGAAACCTAGATGAATCTTGTTATTTGATTTCTGAATTATATGATAATTACTTAGTTTGTTCTTAATTATGTTGCTTAATCCAAATCTGATGTGCTTAGGTGGAGGAGGAATATACTTTTCTTAAGAGTAGATCTAGCATAATTAAGCAGAGTTGATCGAACACCTAAAGATAGGGTTACGAGATTTTGTCGGATTAGGGTGAAACCTAATATGGGAGTCCATTGATCGATTTACTGCTATTCTAGAGGGTTATTATAAGCGAATGAGAGTTCCACTAATTAACCTAGGGTTAGACGTTATTCGCCTCGAGAGAGGATTTAATAATGGTTAGGGAGTCCTACGGATCAAGCTAAGTAAAGAAATCATATGGTTCAGTGGTAGGTAACAAGAGAAGTTTAGGTGGATTCTTCCTGAGGGTATTGTTGTGATCAATTGAGTTTTTCTTCAAGTTATTTTTCGATTCGTTCTTTTTGCCTTTGCGTCTTTAGCTTAGTAGTCGTTAAATTAGATTAAAGCAACTTCACTTTGTTTTTAAGCCTAAATAATATAAAAAAAGTTAGTATTAGTACTTTTAGTTCCTTTGGGATCGACAATCCGGTCTTGCCTAAGCTATACTACTATTCGATAGGTACACTTGCCTTTAATCTTTGTCAGAGTTAGTTTCCAGGTTTGATCATTCGTTTTATAAATTTTAAAGCTCTGATTTCAGCGATCAATAACTTAACCACTTTTATACCTAATCTGATCCTTGTGGAGATGATCTCACTTATCACTTTGTTAGTTGATTCGACGTGTATACTGTAACACCTTCACCCGTATTCAACGCCTGAATAGGGTTATCGAGCATTACCGAACTTACAACACTTTAAAACACACATTCTTATAAAATTTATCACTTCAAATACAATTCAATCACAACCAATGCTAGTGTCCCTTAAATGAGCCTACGAGGCCTTAAACATGCAGTAGAAATGGTTCGGGACTAAATCGATAACTCGGGAAATTTTTGTAAAACTTAAAAAAATTTTGCTTCAAACAGTGGACACATGCCCGTGTGGCCAGGCCGTGTGTCTCACATGGCCACCAAACACGCTCGTGTCATAGGCCATGTGAAAGCAGGGGGTGCATACTGACTTGGGTCACACGGCCAACCACACGTCCGTGTGTCTAGCCCGTTTGCCCTTCGAAGTGACCCCACACGCCTGTGTACAAGGTCGTATGTTAGGCCGTGTCAAACATGTAGGGTATACTGACTTAAGCAACACGGCCAACTCACACACCCATGTGCTAGGTCGTGTGCCAATTAGGGGGCATACTGACTTGTGCCACACGGCCGATCACACTCCCGTGTGTGAGGCTGTGTGGAGCATACTAACTTGCTTCCAATTACAACACCAGGGGACACATGGTTGTGTACTATAACCGTGTGTCACACACGGTTGAGTCACACGCTCGTGTGCTCTGCCCGTGTGGACGAAAATAGACTATTTACCAAGCCATTTTGCCACCCATTTTGCACATACCTAAACAAGCTCAAATGGTACCAAATCATAGCATAAATAACATTCAATTTAGCCATAATCAAGACTAATCCATACCATTTTCAATACCAACATTCAACATGCTTATAAACTCAAACCTTACTCCATCAAAACATACCAATTCAAATAACAATACTATTACCAATCACACATCATTTAAAACCAATTCACAAACATAATTCACATCAATATCAACCATATATTCACATATATGTACATAACCAAAATTCACCAAATTAAGCCAACTCTCATGACTATATTTACAACTCAAAACATTTACATGCACAAGCATGTTACCAATTCCTCAAATCATTAACTTAGCATTCATGGTACTTATTATCATCAATCATTTTAACCAACTAAATAAGCACAAGACATAAGCGTATATAAATGCACATAATTCAAACATACCAAACATACCAAAATTAAGCCATTACCCATGGCTATATATACAAACCAAAATATATGCATTTACAAGCCAATTCATTTGGCCAAAGTCATTACCAAAATATAAATAACTTGACTCAAAGTCCCTATACATGCCATATACTCAAATTACCAAAGTTCATTGATTCCAAGATATAGGTGGATAGTGTGAAGCGATCTCTGACGATCCCCAAATCTGAGCTAGCTTTAAAATCACTATAAAACATGGAAAAAATACACAAAGTAAGTTATATAGCTTAGTAAGCTTGTATGTTAACATTGAGTAATTATCATCATTTATAAATCATTTATGTAATAGAAAACAATGTGTAACAAATCTATTAAATCACAAGCCATCATATGATCATTCATATAGCTTACCAAGAAGCTCATCAATTTCATAGTTTTCAATACTCAATTCATTTCCGTACGTACCTGTAACATCTCGTACCAATCTCATAATCAACCACATTCTTCTTTTACCTGTTGAACCATTTAAAATAGAAGTCGGATAATCAAGGTCTCACTCGATAAGTACCTATACCATGGCCCTTTGCCAAATCAAGGTAACTTGTCTGAAATTCTGATACCATGGCCCGAAGCCAAATCAGCTGATATGCATGGCCCAAAGACAAATCGGTTTATCTCGCACACACAATGCTAAATCATGGCCCGAAGCCAACTCAAGTATACCTAATGACATGTCACTAGCATCCTAAACTATTCCTAAGGTTAAACCGAGATTTCAACTGTCAAATCTTCATTGAATCATTTTCGAACTTGTGTGTAATCACATAAATACAATTCATTCTATATCGAAGAAAATAAAATACATTTGAAATGAATTTATAACATACAAACTTACCTCGTTCGCTGTATCGACGAATTAGGTCGACTAATCCGCTACTTTGTTTTCCCCCGTTCTATCCAAATATCGTTTATCTCAATCTATATAATATCAAAATTTACTTATTTAATCTTCATTTCATTCAATTTAGCACAATTTAGAAATTTTGGCAAAATTATATTTTTGCCCCTATTATTTGACATTTTTGCATTTTAGTACTTGTAACACCCCAAACCCGATCAATACGTTACGACCAAATCTGGTTTGTTACAGGAAAAGTAGTTTCGAAATTTTTAACGGAACATCGTAACTTGAGAAAAACTTTTCGTTTAGTGATTCCATTTTAAGGATAATTTAAAATTCTGTTTGAGAATATCTGTAACAACTTCTTATTAGAATAACTAGGAGTTAAAAACGGGTTTATTTTGTAAAAGCTGAACTTAGGAATTTCAGAAATGTAACAGTTGAAAACAATGTTGTGGGTTTAATAAGAACTCCAAATTATTTAGTTATTCGCATGTCATCTTTTGTTAACACCATTTTAGGAAAATTACTGGTTTATGTTTTATTTTAGGAAAGCCCCATATTAGATGTATCATAAAATGTGTAATAATCGCGTAAATGTAAAATCCAAATTCAAAGTCATAGTGGCCTTATTACACAATGAAATCCCAAAATTTAAAAAGTACTAATAAATAAGAACCGAAAGTTTACAAGAAAAATAGTGCATGGCCACCTCGAAGTCCGCCTCAGCTCCAAAATTGCAATCTATGAATTACCTACAAAATTAAGCAGAGGGGTGAGTCATCGAGACTCAGTGTGTAAATCCCCATATAACGCAATCTGGGCCTTAAGCCCATAGATGCCCATTAGGCCTTAGCCCACACAATACAGCATATTAATCATGTATGCAATGCAGCCCATCCCAACTTAGTTTTCCATCCTCTAGGTCACCTGAATCAGCCAAACACCCGTGGCATTATGCCACCGTGGTCCCAGACCACTATGGTCCCAGACCACTGTGACGATCTCTATTATGTATACGTGGGGCCAACCCACTGTGGTCCCAGACCATTGAGACAAGTCACGGATAAATATATGTGTACGTGGTTCCAACCACCGTGGTCCCAGACCACTGTGACATGGTCATTGAATAAAATATGTGGGGCCAACCCACCGTGGTCCCAGACCACTGTGACAGCCACTGAATCACACTTCCCCTTTCAATTATATCCCAAAGCCCATGGAACATGTTATCATACTGAGATGAATGCAACATACTTCCAATGTACAATTTATAATTAACTCATACATACAATAATCTGAAAGTAGCATTATAGCAGAACTTACCCGGTGTCTCCAATCTTACCCATGAGGGTATCTCGACTATCTAACAGTCATCTTGGCTTTCAACCAACACAGTTATTAACATAGATTAATAAGGTAAAGTGTGAGCATTTCACACCTAATTATCCGCAACACTAGACTCTCTAAATCGTCGACACTCTCACTAGCAGGGACGACTGCGATTTGTCTATCCCAAGCAGAAGTAGCCTCTCTACCACAACCCGGTAGAAAGTCTTGAACCGCTGACACAGCACGCCGTTCGAACTTAGGGGTAGAGACTACGAGTCCACTCCCCTCCTTAGTTTGGCTAGCACTTGCATCCATGGAGAGAACCTTGATTAGTACTCAAAGAGAACCCTTTGATTGGCTAACCAAAAGATTTGATTAAGGCGAAGTAAAATGAAAGAGAGTCTAATGTATAAGACTAAAGAAACTCTTTACCTTAAAACCCGAATGGAATGGTGGACTACAACACGTTCGGCTACTGGGATTTCCCGGAGTAAACGTTCCCAAAACGAGAGAAGGATGGGAGAGATTAGTCGCGAACTATTAACAAGAGCAAAATAGCCATTCGGCTATGACCACACAAAACCGAAGGAAAGTAGAAAAAGAAAAAGGATCAGCAGAGTCTCCCTTACCTTGTCCAACAAAATCGATTGAAGAAGAGACCTTCGGCAATCCAACAAGCCCTTCTTTTCCTGAGATTCGGCTAAAAAGCACAAGCTAGAATAAACGAATTTAATAATCTTCAGGAGGAATTTGGCTTCTTTTTGAAAGAAAGGAAGCGAGAAAAATGGTCATAAATAAAGATAAAAAGAAAAGAGTCTTACCTTGATTCCACAAAAGAGCTGAATGGAAACCAAGGAAATTCGGCACTGGCAGAAATAATAGGAGACACCCCAAGTTCGGCTAAAGAAGAGATGAGATTAGGGAAGGTTTCGGCTTTTGAAAAGAAGGAAAGAAAAGATGGAAGAGATGAATAGAGGGAAACCAAATTTTCGGCTAAGAGATGAAAGAGGGTTCGGCTAAAGAAACAAAGGAAGTAGAAAGAAAAGGAGAAGAAGAAGAAATGCCCGAATGGTCACACCACTTTCGGCTAGAGTCAAAAGTGCAAAAGAGATTAATAAAAAAACTGACAATTTCGGCAGAGAGAAATAGGGAAACCGAATGAGAGAAACGAGAGAACTCAAGGAGACTTGCAAAAATCGACACTCGCCCCCTTAATGATCGAATATGCTAAAATAAAATGTACAATTGCCTAAGACCTATGGAATTTTTGGCACACTCACCTATCCTAGCACTAAACCAAAATTCCCCCTTCAAGCTCCCCACATTCGGTCAACACCTCCACCAACTCCAAATCCCTTGTTTTGCTCCTATTTTCACTCCCCTACACCCATTCAAATTGGTTTGACCAATTCAGATTCCTTCAAGCATTCTTGTCCATCCATTTGAATCCATTGACCCATTCAACCATCATCTTAGAAGAGTCCCTGCCGAATCCATCTTCTCTCCATCCTGGTGCCAAAAATAAAGCTTTCTAATGAGGCTTATGGGATTCAAACTCCTCCCCTTCAGCTCCTACAAGTGACGCCACCTCCACTTGGACACAAGCTTCTTTGTGTCAACAATTACACATAAATAGACTTAAGGCCTGCTCCTACTAACTTTCGCCCTTTAGATGCCCAAAAAAAAAATTTTTACCAAGGCTCTGGCTCAAACCCAAGCCTCACCAGGACCCCCAAACACATTTAAATAACTAGCATAACAAACCAAACACACAGAAAAGCCTAGCACGCAGAACCCCTAATTCTAGGATGTTACAGTACTTATCACATACAATCACAATTCATTCAATTTAATACAAATTCATGCTAATCGAATATTACCCATTCTCATATCAGCCCATATTTTCCATCTATTTTAAAATTCAACCACTAAATTTTCATATTTCACAATTTAATCCAAAATTGACATTTTTACCAAAATTCACTTTACAAAACTAACAAAATACTCATGCATTAAAAAATGGCAACATTCAAATAATTCAACAGTTTTGAAATCAGAGATACGGGCTAGCTAGATTACGAAGCAACTATCACAAAAACATAGAAATCATTAAAAACCGAGTCAAAATCACTTACCAATTAAGCTCCAAACTTGCCGAACCCTAATGGCTTCCATGGACATTTCCTCTTCTCCATTTTTGGTTGAAAGAACCATAAAAGATGATAACTTTTATTTTGGTTTTATTTATTTAATGTTTAATAACATATTTACCTAATTAACCTTAATATTAAACCATTAAAATCACATAATTGTTGTCCAAAATTGTCCACTCATGCTATTAATGATATATTTACCACATAAGGACCTCTAAATTAAAATTCCATAGCTATTAGATACCTTTACTAATGAACTCTACTTTTACACTTTACGCGATTTGGTCCTTTTTATCAAATTGACCATTTAAACGATAAAATTTCTTTACGAAATTTTCACACAAACATATTATCATGTTGTAGACATTAAAATGATAATATAAAAAATATTTTAACTTTGAGTTTGTGGTCCCGAAACTACTGTTCTGATTTGACCTAAAAACGGGCTGTTACAACTCTCCCCCTAGAGATTTTCGTCCTCGAAAATCTTATCAGAGAATAAATTAGAGATTTGCTTTCTTATAACCTTATCAATTTCTCACATAGTCTCAGATTTCTCAACTCTTTAATCTCAATAGTTAAGATTATGATATGTCCTTCGCTATACGTCATATCAAGCTGAATTTCAACTTCTGAAAGAGATATTATATACAAAGGATCTTATATGAATCATTGCATCATAGATATAGGAAATACATTATGGATCTTCTCAAGTTCTGGCAAAAATAATAGTTGAGGATTTATTTTCTCAATAATCTCATACGGCCCGATGAATCACGAACTCAACTTCTCTTTATAGCTAATTTGAGAAATTCTATACTCACAGCAATACTTTCACAAACACTCAGTCCACTAACTGAAATTCAATGCTTTTACGTATCAAGTTTGCATATGTTTTCTATCAATCTGAAACTATTTTCTAACTGTTACGAATTACTTTCACTTTCTCTTCAATTTCTCTGTTGAAATCAATTCCGTGAATCTTTTTCTCACAAAGCTCGATCCGATAACAACGGAGTTCGGTTGTAATTATACAATACTTTATACAATACCATCTTTATATTCATATGATAACTATTAATATGCTCAAACTCAACCAATAGTAATTGTCTTTCTTAATTGCTTTCACATTCTAAAATACAGTAACAAATTGTATCTCCGAGAATCTGAATCACTTTCTCATTTTATCCATTAGTTGAAGAATGAAATGCGGTGTTACAATACAACCTCAGACCAAAAGTTTACAGTATTTTTCTCTCGAAACACAATATAAACCTTGGATTTCTATCCGAAATAATGGAAACTGGCATTCTATAAAAATTGACAATTTCATAAATGTATAACTTAGCTATTCTATCAAAAGAGAAATTATACGTACTGAGATAAGATGTACAAACTTCTTCAACAATTAACAATAGTTCAGATAACATCTTCCTTTTACAAAATCCAACGAAATTCTATTTCATCTCTACTCAGATAATAACATAGATTATAATAGTCCCGAAGATACTTGATATTCAGTTTTAACATGTTGATAAATCAGACATTTGGATACAAGTCAGAAGTATCACGTTTCATACTCATTCACCAGTAAAACTGTCTCAGATTATTTTACATCTTAGTATTCCCCGAATGAATGGATAATTACCACTGTGAGCTAGATATAACAATTGTTGTATAATCTCTAGATTTCTCGGTACATGAACTCTGTCTCGAAATACCAAATAATAATCAGTTTCAATCTGAAGCTCTAAATTAGAAGTCAATTCATGTTGAACTCTTTTAACTTGCAATTCACTGAGACATTTCTGAGCTTCACAAAATCACGGAATAAACATCAATGTAGCTTTTAACTCAACTAACATCTATTCATCATCCGATAAGATCAATCACGTATTCATCGCTTGTAAAGCACAAAAAGATTTCTTCTTCAAAATATCTGTGACTATAATCATTTGTCCAGGATGATAAACAATTACTGACTCAAAATCTTTCGACAGTTCAAGCCATCTTTGCTATTCCAAATTCAGATCTCTCTGTAACATCAAATATTTTAAACTCTTGCAATCATCAAATAGGTTACATTACTCACCAAACAATTAATGTCACGAACTATTCAATGCAATTACAATGTCAACCATCTCTAATTTGTGCGTCGAATAACTCTTTTCATGCAACTTTAGCTGTATGGAAGCATAAGCCCTCACTATACATTATTGTACTAAAACACACTCCAAACCATTCTATGACGCATAACTGAAAATCATAAACTCTTTACTCGATTCAGACTAAACCAAAACTGATGCTTCAGTTAACAGTGTTTTCAACAGTTTATAACTTTATTAACATATATTAAGCCAAATCAACGTCGCACAAATGAAAACTTCAACGATCGAAACAACTTAAATTTACAATAGTGTTTCTTAAATAGACCTATTCCGATAGATATAATTATGTATCATGTCTTCTAAAATATGAATTCTTCATTCAGACTATCCATCAAATTACCCGTGAACGCACAAAATTTGTTTTCGGACCCAAGGATAAAGTCTGTAACACCCCAAACCCGGCCTAAACATCATGACCTGATCTGGTATGTCACATGGAAAGGTTGTTTTAAAGAACTTTGAAATTTTAAGAAAAATACTTCGTGTTGTGTTAACGTTTTGAAAATCAAATTTGGTTTTAAGGTTTCCTTGCAAAAATTATATGAATAATCTTAATAGTCGAAAACAGGTTTTATGATACAAAAAACGAAAACTAGTGGTATTTCGAAACGTGATATTTTGAAAACAGTGTTTGTAGTTTTAAGTAAATTTCTGAATTTAAGTATTAACTGCTTGTCATTCGCTTGTTATTATTTTGGAAAACGATTATTTTTATTTTTAGAAAAACTTTGCGTTTAGCATTTCGTAATATAATAGTAACCACATTAAACCAAAAACCCAAATTAAAGTTACGGAGGCCTTATTACATAGCAAAATCCCAAATTTAAAATAAGTTTAAAAGAAGGAAACGAAATCTACGAAAGAAACAATGCATGGCCACCTCAAAGTCCACCTCAGCTCCAAAATCCGCAACTAGGGGTTACCTACAAGATTAAGCAGAGGGGTGAGTCACCAAGACTCAGTGTGTAATGCCCCTTACAAACGCAATCTGGCCTAAGCCCACAGAACACATTGGGCCTTAGCCCCCACAACATAACATAATAAAAGTGTATGCAATGCAGCCCGACCCAACCTAGTGTTCCATCCTCCACATCACCTAAACCAGCCAAACACCTGTGGCACCAAGCCACTGTGGTACCAAACCACTGAGACAGAGTCACGAAATATGTAAATGTATATGTGGTGCCAAACCACTGTGGTACCAAGCCACTGTGACAAAAGTCACTGATATATGTATATGTGGTGCCAAACCGCTGTGGTACCAAACCACTGTGACAAAAGTCACTGAATCACACTTCCCCTTTCAATCATATCCCAATGCCCATGCAACATATTATCATTTGTGATGAATGCAATCATATCAGGTAATCAAATCATGTATACATTTAGGCTATGTTATTCGAAAGACAGAATCATAAAGGTACTTACCCGGTGTCTCCAATCTTACCTACAAGGGCATCTCGACTGTCTATACAGTCGTTTCGGCTTTCAGCCAACACAATCATTAACGATAAATTAATAAAGGAAAGTGTGAGCATTACACACCTAATTACGCGAAGAACTAAACACTCTAGATCGTTGACACTCTCACTAGCAGGAATAACAGCGATTTGCCTATCCCAAGCAGATGTCGGCTCTCTACCACAACCCGACAGAAAATTTCAAACCGCCGACACTGCACGTCGTTTGAACTTAGGAGCAGAGACTACGAGTCCACTCCCTTCCTTAGATTGACTAACACTTGCATCCATGAAGGGAACTTTGATCAGTACTCAGAGAGAAACGTTGATTGTCTAATAAAGGAATTTGGTTAAGGTAGATTGCAACGAAAAGGAAATAATAGCAGAGAACTCGAAACGAAAAGACTCCTTACCTTGATAAATGATGAACCGTACAACAACTGATACATCCTCGAATCAGAGATGAGTCGCAAGTGAAGCAGAGGTTCAGCCTAGCAGTCAAAGGTTACCCTTGATCATTCGACTTTGAAAGAAAACTCAAAGAAGGAGAAAATAGAGTACAAAGTTACCTTGTGTTGATAATGGTGGTGAAAAGCCAAAATAGGTTCGGCAGAAAAATAACCCTTCACGCCTTAGGCTACTCGAGCATCAACGATTCGAGATGAAAAGAAACAGAGGTTCGGTTAGTGAAGAAGGAGATAGTGGAGCAGAGAAGAAAAGAAGAAGAAGAAGAAGAAGAAGAAGAAGAAGAAGGGAGGTTCGGCTTTTATGAAAAGAGAGAAAAGAAGAACATATGTACCAAACAAGATATAAAAGAGATCATTACCTTCAACAATCAAATAAACAAGATGAATCCGATTCACTTGGGACCAAAGAAACTATTCGGCTTAAGGAGAGAAATAAAAAGATGACAATGAAGGAGCAGCAAGGTTTCGGCTATGAGAAGAAAAGAGAAGGCAGTTGGTAGGTATGGATGAAGGAAAGAAGAAATGCACAAATGGTCACTCTCAAGATTCGGCTATCACCAGAGAGTCAAGAAGAGATGAAGAAATGAAGAAAAACCACACTAAAGACTTAAGTTTCGGCAAAAGAAAATGAGACTAGAATTGAACCCGATTGACAAAAATAAAAGAAAGCTCACATTTGCATTAATGCTCAGAAATATGCTCTGAAATTCGACACACACACAATACCCCAAAACTGAAAACTCCCCCACTGAAGACCCCTCTTGACCGAATTTCTCCCCTCACAGACCCCTACATTCGGCCAACACCTCCACCACACACCAAATCCCTTGTTTTCCTCCACCAAATTCTCCCCATCACCCTTTCAAATTGGTTTGACAAATTCAAACTCCTCCAAGCTCTCTTGTCCATCCATTCAAATGCATTTGACCCTTTCAACAACCACCCTAGAAGAGTCCCAACCGAATGCCACCTCCTCCTATCCTTGAACACAAAAAAACTAAGGCTCTTGTTGCACCAGATGGGGCTAGAACTCTTTCCCCTTTGCTCTGCTAATGACGCCTTCCCCCTTGCTCTGCTACTGACGCCACCACCACTTGGACACAAGCTCATTTGTGTCAACAATCACACGTGAATAATCTTAAGGTCTACTTCTACTAGCTCTCCCCCCTAAAGTGACCTAAAGTGAAAAATTTACCAAAGCTCTGGCTCGAACCCGACCCTCCCCAGGACCCCCAAACACACCAAAATAACACGCTAAACGAGCCAAACACATAGGATAGCATAAAATACCGAACCCCTAATTCTAGGATGTTACAGTTCTACCCCCTTAAAGAAATTTCGGCCTCGAAATTTACCTGGTCAAAAGAGGTGAGGGTATTGCTATCGCATCACATCTTCTGGCTCCCACGTGGCTTCCTCTGCACCGTGATTACGCCATAACACCTTGACTAGAGGAACAGACTTCCTTCTCAACACCTTGACATCTCGATCTAAGATCTGCACTGGTTCTTCTACAAAAGAAAGATCGGGTCTTACTTCAATTTTTTCCACCGGCACAATGTGAGATGGATCCGAACGATAACGCCTTAACATTGAAACATGGAATACATCATGTACCGGCTTAACTCTGAAGGTAACTCAAGCTGATAAGCCACTGGTCCCACACGTTTCAACACCCGATAAGGCCCGATGAATATGGGGCTCAACTTGCCTTTCCATCCAAATCTTAGAACCTTCTTCCAAGGTGAATCTTTCAGAAAGACCTGATCACCTACTAAAAATTCAATTTCCTTATACTTCAGATCTGCATACGATTTCTACCTGTCGGAAGCTTCCTTCAATCGAGCCCGAATCAACTTAACCCTTCCTCCGTCTCTGTGATCAATTTCGGACCCAGCAACTGTCGCTCACCCAATTCTATCCAGCAGGTAGGAATACGACACTTAAGACCATACAACGCTTCGTAGGGTGCCATCTGAATACTGGATTAATAGTTATTGTTGTATGCAAACTCTGCCAACGGTAGAAAATCCTCCCAGCTACCCCTGAAGTCGATTATACAACCTCTCAACATGTCTTCCAGAACCTGAATTATCCTCTCTGACTGACCATCAGTCTGTGGATGAAATGTCGTGCTGAAATCTAGTCTTGTACCCAACGCTTGATGTAACGCCTTCTAGAATCGTTATGTAAACCTAGGGTCTCTGTCTGATATGATAGACACTGGTACCCCATGTAACCTCACAATCTCTACTACATACAGCTTGGCTAACTTCTGTAGTGAGTAGTCAATACGAACCGATAAGAAGTGAGCAGACTTCGTCAACCGATCGACAATCACCCACACTGAATCTTTCCTAGTAGGCGTAAGAGGTAGCCCACTAAAAAAATCCATCGTTATCCTTTCCCACTTCCAAAGTGGAATCTTCACTGGCTGCAGCAACCCCGAAGGCAACTGATGCTCTGCCTTCACCTGCTGGCACGTCAAACACTTACTCACAAACTCGATAACTTCTTGCTTTAGACCTGGCCACCAAAATTGTTCACGCAAATCTCGATACATCTTACTCCCACCGGAATGCATAGCGTATGGGCTACTATGCGTCCCCCACAGAATTCTCTGTCTCAACTCAGAATCCTTCGGCATACAAACCTTCCCACGAAAGCATAATACTCCATCACTGTTCAGACCAAAATCTTCCGTCTCACCACCCTCCACTTGCTGAAGTTGAGAACTTAACAATTCGTCTGACAATTGTTTTTCCTTAACCTAACTTACCCATGAAGGCTTCACTTGAAGCTCGGCTAACAAGCTTCCATCTTCATACAAACTAAGATAGGCAAACATTGCCCTCAACTCCGATATCACCTTACGGCTCAACGCATCCGTCACCACATTAGCTTTACCCGGGTGATACTCAATCGAGCAGTCATAATCTTTCAACAATTCAATCCACCTTCGCTGCCTTAAATTTAACTCCTTCTGGGTAAGGAGATATTTCAGGCTCTTGTGATCGGTGTAGATAATTGACTTTTCTCCATACAAGTAATGTCTCCAAATTTTCAAGGCGAACACTACCGCAGCTAACTCCAGATCATGAGTGGGATAATTCACTTCATGTTGTCTTAATTGCCGAGACGCATACGCTACTACCTTCCCTTCTTGCATTAGCACACATCCTAACCCTGTGTGTGATGCATCACAATAGACGACGAACTCCTTCCCAGCCTCAGGCTGGATCAAAACTGGTGCCTCAGTCAAAATCTTCTTCAACCTCTCGAAGCTTTCCTGCTGGTTATCAGCCCAAACAAACAGTACTCCTTTCTGTAACAACTTGGTAAATGGTGCCACAATCAACGAAAATCCCTCAACGAACCTTCTGTAGTACCCAGCTAACCAAGGAAACTTTAAATTTCTGCTACTAAATTCAGTGGTTTCCAATCCAAAACAGCTTCCATCTTCTAGGGATCGACCCTAATCCCCTCGGCAAACACAACATTCCCCAAGAAGGTAACTTCCCTCAACCAAAATTCACACTTGCTGAATTTAGCATACAGTTGCTTCTCTCTCAAAATCTACAGAAATATCCGAAGATGTGAATCATGCTCCTCGTTAGTCCTTGAATATACCAAGATATCATCTATGAATACTACGACAAACCGATCCAGGTAGGGTTGGAATACCCGATTCATCATATCCATAAATGTAGCTGGTGCATTCGTCAACCCGAACGGCATCACTAAGAACTCGTAGTGACCATAACGAGTTCGAAAAGCAGTCTTATGAATATCTGCCTACTTAACCTTTAACTGGTGGTACCCAGATCTCAAATCTATCTTCGAGAACACCGAAGCACCTCGCAGCTGATCGAACATATCGTCAATCCTTGGCAACAGGTATTTTTTCTTAATCTTCAACTTGCTCAATTGCCTGTAGTCAATGCACATCCGCATCGTCCTGTCTTTTTTCTTAACATACAACACCGATGCTCCCCACAGAGACACACTTGGTCGGATAAAACCCCGGTCCAAAAGTTCCTGAATCTGAGCTTTAAGTTATACCAGTTCCTTCGGCGCCATCCTATATGGGGCAATGGACACTGGAGCTGTTCACGGAAGTAGATCAATGCCAAACTCCACCTCACGATTCGGAGGTAACCCTGGAAGCTCTTCTGGAAAGACATCTGAGAACTCTTTCACCGTTCTAACATCTTTTATAAACAATTCTTTGGCTTCCAAAGCACTAATGAAAGCTAAGAATGCCTCACACCCTTTTCGCACCATCCTCTCAGCCTTTAATTCAGACACCACATTGGACAGATAATTCCTTCTTTCACCTATCACCAGCACCTCATTATCCTCGGGAGTCTTCAATATCATGTGCTTAGCAGCATAATCCAAGTTTGCCCGATACTTAACTTACCAGTCCATGCCTAAAATCAAGTCGAACTCGCCGAACGACAATTCCATCAAGTTAGCCGGGAAAACAATCCCTTGCACTTCTAAAGGCACATCCCTAAATAGTTTGTTCACCACTACAGATTGTCCTAAAGGGCTAATCACTGTCATTTCTCTAGAAGCAATCTTAGATTCTATACTCAAAGTTTCAGACACATTACTAGAAACATATGAATGTGTAGACCCAATATCTATCAAAGCTGTAAAGGGCACACCAAAAATACGGAACGTAGCGGTTATGACGTCCGGTGCATCACCATCCTCTCGACGTCTAGCTACACAAACCAATCCAGGCTGTCTTGCTTCTGTACTCCCAGCACCTCTACCCAGTGCTCCACGACCTCGACCAAAAGCATTTCCTCCTCTGGTCGGACCACAACCTCTCGGTGGTTGCTGCCCACCTCTTCCGAACTGTGCATATCTCTGACCTACTGGCCGCGCCCTGTCTGGTTCTTGTGGACAGTCTCTTATCCGATGATCCATAGATCCACACCTGAAGCATCCTCTATTTCTTGCCCACCACTCCCCCGAATGAAAATTCCCACATCGAGCACACGGTTGAGACTGACCAATAGCAACAGGCATCGCAACTCGACCCGAACCATCAAACCTAGGCCTCTTTTGGAAACCCCCAGCAAATCCTAACGACCCAGAATTCCTCTTATTCCTACCCCTATCCTTATCCCGATTATGCCTCTCAGACCGCTTCACCTCTTCGGCTATATTTGCCTTCTCAACCAGAATAGCAAACTCTCTTTCCTGTTGCGGAGCTATCAGTACCTGCAACTCATCCCTCAGACCATCCTTGAACCAAACACAGCGCTCGTAATCAGTTGTGACGATACCCCGAGCATAGCAGCTTAAACGCAGGAACTCCGCCTCATACCCAACCACCAACTTACTCCCCTAGACCAAGTTTAAAAATGCATTCCTCTGAGCGTCCACATAACTTGCCCCAACATACTTTCCCTGGAACGCTGTCTTAAAGAAATCCCAGGTAATACGGTCCGCTGATGTATCATCCCTTACCGTGAGCCACTACTGGTATGCCTCATCTCGAAGGAGGGACACTACTCCTTTCAACTTTTCCTCTGCGGTACAGTCAAGATCGTCCATGATTCATTCTACTGCTTCTAGCCAGTATTCTACCACATTTGGAGCCACACCAGAAATCCCTCTAAATATTTCAGCCCCGTTTGCTCGAAGTAGCTCAGGAATAGATTTCTGAGCTGCCGATCACGTGCTTGCTCCAGCAACCCGCTCCAGAACACGCAGCATTGATTGGGACAAGACATCATCCCCTCCAAATCGGTCCTGAGACCCTGCTTCCACTACTGGTAACGCTGCACTTCGCCTTCCGGCCCATGCCCTGATTCCGAGGGTCCCGCCTCAACACCTCGGCCTCTACCATGGTCGCGTATACCACATCCACGTCCTCCAGCGCTCATGACTACGGAATCGATTTAATTTGATTAAAATTTTATGAATTAGCATTTCTTCCACTGTTTATTACTGGATAGTCTTATGAGAATAGGATTAGAAGTAGTTTTTCGCAAAACATTTTTCTAAAGGTCTCAATCTCTAAAATTGAATCTCTTAAAACTAGTAATCACATCACAATATAATTTTTTCATACAAATCAACCAATAGTCAGAAGACTTAGCCATACTCCCAGAATACATATATTTTTCTAAATCATATTTCTAACCAACTTTAAAAAACATTTTTTTGAACCCATTCTACAGTTGAATTTTGTAACCTAGGCTCTGATACCACAATTGTAACACCCCAAACTCGGCCTAAATGTCATTACCGGATCTGGTATGTCACATGGAAAGGCTGTTTTAAAGAACTTTGAAATTTTAAGAAAAATACTTCGCGTTGTGTTAACGTTTTGAAAATCAAATTCGGTTTTAAGGTTTCCTTGCAAAAATTTTATGAATAATCTTAACAATCGAAAACAGGTTTTGTGATACGAAAAAACGAAAACTAGTGGTATTCTGAAACGTGATATTTTGAAAATAGTGTTTGTAGTTTTAAGTAAATTTCCGAATTTAAGTATTAACTGCTTGTCATTCGCTTGTTAATATTTTGGAAAATGATTATTTTTATTTTTAGAAAAACTTTGCGTTTAGCATTTCGTAATATAATAGTAACCACATTAAACCAAAAACCCAAATTAAAGTTACGGAGGCCTTATTACATAGCAAAATCCCAAATTTAAAATAAGTTTAAAAGAAGGAAACGAAATCTACGAAAGAAACAATGCATGGCCACCTCAAAGTCCACCTTGGCTCCAAAATCCGCAACTAGGGGTTACCTGCAAGATTAAGCAAAGGGGTGAGTCACCAAGACTCAGTGTGTAATTCCCTTTACAAACGCAATCTGGTCTAAGCCCACAGAACACATTAGGCCTTAGCCCTCACAACATAACACAATAAAAGTGTATGCAATGTAGCTCGGCCCAACCTAGTGTTCCATCCTCTACATCACCTGAACCAGCCAAACACCTGTGGCACCAAGCCACTGTGGTACCAAACCACTGTGACAGAGTCACGAAATATGTAAATGTATATGTGGTGCCAAACCACTATGGTACCAAACCACTGTGACAAAAGTCACTGATATATGTATATGTGGTGCCAAACCACTGTGGTACCAAACCACTGTGACAAAAGTCACTGAATCACACTTCCCCTTTCAATCATATCCCAATGCCCATGCAACATATTATCATTTGTGATGAATGCAATCATATCAGGTAATCAAATCATATACATTTAGGCTATGTTACAGAATCATAAAGGTACTTACCCGGTGTCTCCAATCTTACCCACAAGGGCATCTCGACTGTCTATACAGTCGTTTCGGCTTTCAGCCAACACAATCATTAACGATAAATTAATAAAGGAAAGTGTGAGCATTACACACCTGATTACGCGAAGAACTAAACACTCTAGATCGTTGACACTCTCACTAGCAGGAATAACAGCGATTTGCCTATCCCAAGCAGATGTCGGCTCTCTACCACAACCCGGCAGAAAATTTCAAACCGCCGACACTGCACGTCGTTTGAACTTAGGAGCAGAGACTACGAGTCCACTCCCTTCGTTAGATTGACTAACACTTGCATCCATGAAGGGAACCTTGATCAGTACTCAGAGAGAAACGTTGATTGTCTAATAAAGGAATTTGGTTAAGGTAGACTGCAACGAAAAGGAAATAATAGCAGAGAACCTGAAACGAAAAGACTCATTACCTTGATAAATGATGAACCGTACAACAACTGATACATCCTCGAATCAGAGATGAGTCGCAAGTGAAGCAGAGGTTCAGCCTAGCAGTCAAAGGTTACCCTTGATCATTCGACTTTGAAGGAAAACTCAAAGAAGGAGAAAATAGAGTACAAAGTTACCTTGTGTTGATAATGGTGGTGAAAAGCCAAAATAGGTTCGGCAGAAAAATAACCCTTCACGCCTTAGGCTACTCGAGCATCAACGATTCGAGATGAAAAGAAACAGAGGTTCGGTTAGTGAAGAAGGAGATAGTGGAGCAGAGAAGAAAAGAAGAAGAAGAAGAAGAAGAAGAAGAAGAAGAAGAAGAATGGAGGTTCGGCTTTTATGAAAAGAGAGAAAAGAAGAACATATGTGCCAAACAAGATATAAAAGAGATCATTACCTTCAACAATCAAATAAACAAGATGAATCCGATTCACTTGGGACCAAAGAAACTATTCGACTTAAGGAGAGAAATAAAAAGATGACAATGAAGGAGCAAGGTTTCGGCTATGAGAAGAAAAGAGAAGGCAGTTGGTAGGTATGGATGAAGGAAAGAAGAAATGCACAAATGGTCACTCTCAAGATTCGGCTATCACCAGAGAGTCAAGAAGAGATGAAGAAATGAAGAAAAACCACTCTAAAGACTTAAGTTTCGGCAAAAGAAAATGAGACTAGAATTGAACCCGATTGACAAAAATAAAAGAAAGCTCACATTTGCATTAATGCTCAGAAATATGCTCTGAAATTCGGCACACACACAACTGATTCGTACAACAACTGATTCGTCAACTCGAGTGAATCGGATTCGGCTTTGAAAGAAATCTCAAAGAAGGAGAAGATAGAGTACAAAGTTACCTTGTGTTGATAATGGTGGTGAAAAGCCAAAATCGGTTTGGCAGAAAAATAGCCCTTCACGCCTTAGGCTACTCGAGCAGCAACGATTCGAGATGAAAAGAAACAGAGGTTCGGTTAGTGAAGAAGGAGAGGAGCAGCAGGAAAGAAGAAGAAAGAGAAGAAGAAGAAGGGGGAGGTTCGGCTTTTATGAGGTTCGGCCTAGCAGTCAAAGGTTACCCTTGAGCATTCGGCTTTGAAAGAAATCTCAAAGAAGGAGAAGATAGAGTACAAAGTTACCTTGTGTTGATAATGGTGGTGAAAAGCCAAAATCGGTTTGGCAGAAAAATAGCCCTTCACGCCTTAGGCTACTCGAGCAGCAACGATTCGAGATGAAAAGAAACAGAGGTTCGGTTAGTGAAGAAGGAGATAGAGCAGATAAAAAAGAAGAAGAAGAAGAAGCAGAAGGGAGGTTCGGCTTTATGAAAAGAGAAGAACATTATGCCAAACAAGATATAAAAGAGATCATTACCTTCAACAATCAAATAAACAAGATGAATCCGATTCACTTGGGACCAAAGGAACTATTCGGCTTAGGAGATATATGATGACAATGAAGGAGCAGCACAGTTTCGGCTATGAGGAGAGCGGCGGTTGGTAGGTATGGATGAAGGAAAGAAGAAATGCACAAATGGTCACTCTTAAGATTCAGCTATCACCAGAGAGTCAAGAAGAGATGAAGGAAAACCACTCTAAAACTTAAGTTTCGGCAAATGAGATTAGAATTGAACCCGATTGACAAAAATAAAAGAAAGCTCACATTTGCACTAATGCTCAGAAATATACTCCAAAATTCGGCACACACACAATACCCAAAACCAAAAACTCCCCCACCAAAGACCCCTCTTGATCGAATTTCTCCCCTCATAGACCCCTACATTCGGCCAACACCACCACCACACACCAAATCCCTTGTTTTGCTCCACCAAATTCTCCCCATCACCCTTTCAAATTGGTATGACCAATTCAAACTCCTCCAAGCTCTCTTGTCCATCCATTCAAAGGCATTTGACCCTTTCAACAACCACCCTAGAAGAGTCCCAACCGAATACCACCTCCTCCTCTCCTTGAACACAAAAAAACTAAGGCTCTTGTTGCAGCAGATGGGACTCGAACTCCTTCCCCCTTGCTCTGCTAAAGACGACACCACCACTTGGACACAAGCTCATTTGTGTCAACAATCACACGTGAATAATCTTAAGGTCTACTTCTACTAGCTCTCCCCCCTAAAGTGCCCTAAAGCGAAAAATTTACCAAAGCTCTAGCTCGAACCCGAGCCTCCCCAGGACCCCCAAACACACCAAAAAAACATGCTAAACGAGCCAAACACATAGAATAGCATAAAATGCAGAACCGTTAATTCTAGGATGTTACAAAGTCAAACACATATAACTCAATTAACCTTTCAAACAAATAACCCAATCAAACTAAAAAAATGAATCGATCTTGGCTGTCAAACAATAACTTTTCAAAGAAAACCTTTCTTCTTATTGTTAAGATAACTCAAACATGGAATTTATCGCAATTTCTTCAGTATAATAGTCAAAGATCTTCTTAAAAACTGCATAATTCGAATATGACATAACATTTCGTCTTTACTCATTGACATATATCAAGATTTACCTAGAAGTGATAACTATTATACAGATTTGAACTTGATCTTCTATCGTCTATGTTTTTGTCGATGTCAATTCCATTTCAAGAAAACTAGAAAGGATTATATAATAAAGTTGTCTCAACCATTAATCATCGAAGCATTGTACTATATTGAAGCCACCTCCGTCAGATAAAAAATCATAATGCCATAATAAGACCGACATCTCAACCTTATAAATAGATAATATCCCAACTATTAATAATAGATTTTGAGCACAAAAGAAAATCAAATATGGTTTCAACAGAAATAAATGCAGAAACATAACCTTTAAAAACCTGATGACAATACCACTATACTCCCATGATCAAACCAGAAATTATAATCGTAATAGATATATTCTTCTTCATTAAAGGAATATCTCTTACAGATGATCACACAGAATCATAATAAAACTGAGGTAGCAAAATCTCAAAGTACGGAACTATATAAAATTTGTAAACATTACAACCCATATAGAATGATAAAGATCTCAATGATATCCCAGAGAAATCCCAGAAGAAAACATCACTCATAAACACTGAAATCAACTGTGACGGAAGCAATATAATCTTCATGTATATTCAACAAAACAATAACCAGTAGAAACAAGATACTAACATCATGCAGATTTTACTGTCACTTTTCTATCAACACAATGGAATAGAATACCAGGAAAAGATAGAGCAATATTGATCATAACCTAAACATACCAACAATGCTTTCGTCTATCAGTATGTTTAGTTAGCGTTCTCATACGATAAGAGTTTCATTTGAAAATAAATAGCCACATATACCTCTAAGAATAATGGATCGCGTAGAATACCCAGAAGAGATCATTATAAGCTATTCAACTTTACTGTTGTACTCAGATATCTTTACGATTCAAACCTTATCCCACTGTCTAATTCTGTCAGTATTGATTCCTCTTTATACCATCATCAATAGAGATCAATTAACTAGAACTTCTAGTTAATACATTCTTTAGATATCATACCATAATATTTTGTTTCATCGAAGTCAACTTCTTCTTTAATAGAGACTTTGCATAATCCAAATAGCCTTCAAAACGATCTAATATCTCTTCTAGTATTGTCTTCATTGTTGACTAATTCTCTTATCTAACCACAGTATTAATCATTTAATCGCGTAACTCTGTAATTCCACACTTGTGAGCTTATTCAATCTAAATCTTACGAATTTCATTGTAACACTATACTGATAAGGGGGTGAGGGTCGCAAAGCCTCAAATTTAACTCTCATATATACATGCACATAACATAACATTTATCAATAACATAATATTATGAACTTTTATTCATACCTTTATGAATTTCAACTCATCATAAACACATTTTCGCTCAAATATTTGAGTACCACTTTCTGCACTATTGGAATTAAATCGATCGGAAAGCATATCTATCTAATTAAAATATTTTTTGTCAGAGTCGGGAGATATCACACTATCACAAGTTCTATATAGCATGTATAGCTAGACTCGCATATGCTACATTAGTCCTAGAATCACTAAACCAAAGCTCTGATACCCATAAATGTAACACCCCTCACCCGTATTCAACACCGAAATAGGGTTACAAAGCATTATCGAACTTACAACACTTTAAAACACACATTCATATACAATTTATCGCTTCAAATACAATTCAATCACAAACAATGATGGTGTCCCTTAAACAATCCTACGAGGCCTTAAACATGCATTAGAAATGGTTCGGGACTAAACTAATAACTCGGGAAATTTTTCTGAAACTTAGAAAAAATTTGCTTCAAACAGGGGAACACTGTAACAGCCCGATTTTGGGTCTACTCAAAATAGTGGTTTCGAGACCACAAATCTAAAGTAGAATATGATTTTTTGAGGTTCATGACATGTTTGCATGATTGTGTCAAAATTTCATGAAGAAACTTTGTGAATAAGTGTCCAATTTGACTTTTTGGACTAAATTGCAAAAGTTGCAAAATATGAGATTTTAGAAGCTTTAAGTATGAAATAGCATTGGATTATTAATTAGAGCTCCTTAAATATCAATTTTCCCAATTTCTATTTTTATGGACAAAAATGGGCATGAGTAGGTAAAATTTTAAAGTTTAGTAAAAAGGGCATTTTGGTCATTTGGTTAATAAAAGATTAAAAAGGGAAAAATGAAACAAACTTTGCTCATCTTCTTCAATCTAGGGCCAAATCTTTGAAGCTCTCCATAGCTAGGGTTTCTTCACTTTTCAAGCTTGATAGTAAGTACATCCTAGCCCCGTTTTTAATGTTATTTACGTTTTTGAAGTTGTTATGAATCGATCTAGCTACTTCTACCATTTATTTGAGCTAGGTTCATGTTTAAAAATTTACCCATGTGTGACATACATGTGTTTTGATGTTTCATGGTAGATTATGAAAGTTTGATGTGTAATAAACATCTTTTACTAAGTGATTTTTAATGAAAACACCTAAAAAGGACCTTTTTGTAAAAGTTGTAAAATGAGTAGTAAAAATCTGATTTGAAGGAAAATGTGGGCTGTTATGATCATGTGTTAGGTTTAGCTAGGCTTGGGTAATAAAGAAAATAGACACATTTCATTTTACGAGCCTAGGGACTAATTTGTAAAAAATGTGAAACTTTAGGGGTAAAAATGTAATTTTGCCAAAATGTGATTTTTGGGTCACATTGAATAATGTGACTAATAAGTGAGCTAAATTTGATATTTTAGATCAAGGAAAATGAGGTTCGGACCTAGAATGAGGGAAAAATAAGTATTTGATGCTTAGGTCCTTTTCACCATTTTGGTATCAAGGTATGTTTGTGTGTGAATAATGCAATGCTATATTTATGTTTTAATTTGCTTTAAAATTTTATATGAATTGTATGATTGATATTATGAGCAAGTTCGATAATGCCAAAACAATGAAGAAGTCCTGGTTGAACCTTAGGAATAGATAGGATACAAATGTCATGACATTAGCGTTATGAGTTTACGTGTAAGACCATATCTGGGTTATGGCATCGATATGGGATTTCATGTAAGACCATGTCTAGGACATGGCATCGATATGAGATTCATGTAAGACCATGTCTGGGACATGGCATCGATATGAGAATCGTGTAAGACCATAGATGGGCTATCGGCATCAATATGTTACCCCATGTAAGATGTAAGACCACATCTGGGATATGGCATTGGTATGATCCAATATGTATGTTGTTCCCGAGTATCTTTCAGTATTCCAAGTGGTTCAACGGGAAATTCAAAGATTATGCTAAAGATGACAAAGTAAATGATTATGTTACGAGTTGGTACAGGTATGTGCGTAAAGTTTATAAGTATTGGCTTCATGATATTATGAATTCATGATCACTATGAAAGTGACTTTAAGTTAACCATGTGATTATTGGTTTATGTGTGTGATGAATAAATACATGGTAAAGTTGATTGAAACTTATGAAAAAGGGCTTTTAGGCCAAATGGAATTGAGATATGAAATGTTTTATTTCCTTGATTTTGACTCAATGAATATGAAATGAAGGCTTGATAATATGAATACGCATAATTAATGTACATGTTTCTATGAGGCTTGAAATGATATGTTAATGACTATTATGGTATGTTATATTGGAGAGATTATGAATGTTTGGTAAATGTAAAGATGTATTAAATTATGCTTATAAATTGAAGGGGGTAAGCATCGTGATTGAGTAAGTTATGTCTATGAAGATTTAATGATGCTTATGTTGTGTTATGTTATGTTAGTTGTATGACAATTGTATTACTATTGTTGCTTATTATTTGCATACGAACTTACTATGCTTTGTAGCTTACTCCCCTTCCTTTCCCACAACTTACAGGGTTTTATGCTAGCTCGAGTTGGAGATCGCCAGAGATGCAATCACACTATCAAGCTATCATGTTGGGTATAAGTGAATGCAAACCCCTTTAAGTTTATGGCATGCATAGGGACTTAGTCATTTGGTGTATGAGTTATTATGATTTGACTAAAAGAATTAGCTTGTAATGGTTAAAAGTTGGATGTAATGTGTAGCCATGCAAATTGGCTTATATTGGCTAGATGGTTGTAAGCCCATATAAGTATGTATGTGCATATGTCAATGTTTTGTGATGTGGTTTATATTTGCTTGATATATGATGGTTAGGTGTTTATTCATATGTTAATGCCCTTTGAGTGTGAATTTAGCATGAAATGATTTGGCAAGGCCTAATGTTATAATGCATGATAGATGGTGGTAAGAAAAAGATACGTTATTGCTTGATTGTAGTTGTTTCTGAAGGCATTCATATGATATGATCTGTGCCATGTGATGTTGTGTGAATGTGTGCAAGTAAGGGTGACAAAATGGCTTGGAAATTAGCCTTTTATTTGTCCACACGGGTAGACACACAGTTTGCCCCATAAGCGTGTGTTATGCTCGTGTGTCCCCTGCACCCTAATTAATGCAAAACAGAATGCCCAATAGTAAACACACGGGCACGAGACAGGGCCGTGTGTCTCATCCATGTGAGAGACACAGCCATAGGACATGGGCATGTGCCCAGGCCATATGAAGTATGCACTTGATTTTTGAAATTTAATTCGCTACACAGCCTAAGGACATGGGCGTGTGCCTTGGCCATGTGACCTTATTTGGTTGATGACGTTATTAAAAAAATGTCCCCTATTTTGGAATAGCCTAAAGCAAAGGCGTGTGATATGCCACACGGGCGTGTCCCTTCACCCACACGGGCGTGTGGACCTGTTTCATGAAGAAAATTTTCTCAGTTTCCTGAAAGTTTCTAAAGTTCTCGGTTTAGTCCCGAACTATTCCCAATGTATGTTTTGGGCCTCGTAGGCCCGTAATAGGGACAATATGAATGTGAATGCAAAGTTTTAAATTTTTGATGGAAATTCATGTCTCGATTTTGTATGAATGCTTGTGTTTAAGTTTGGTAATGCCTCGTACCCTATTCCGGCATCGAGTACGAGTAAGGGGTCTTACACACACGCCAGTGTGGCCAAGCCGTGTGTCTCAAATAGACACTAGACACACCCGTGTCACAGATCGTGTGAAAACAGGGGGTGCATACTGACTTGGGTCAGACGGCCAACCACACGCCCGTGTGTCTAGCCCATGTGCCCTTCGAAGTTGCCACACACGCCTGTGTGCAAGGCCGTGTGTTAGGCCGTGTCAAACCTATAGGGTATACTAACTTATGCAACACGGCCAAATCACATGCCTGTGTGTTAGGCCGTGTGTCAATCAGGGGGTTATACTTGTAACACCCTAAACCCAGCCTAGACGTTACGGTCGAATCTGACGTGTCACGTCGAAGTGTTTTTCGAAATCAAGGTTGATGGGAGAAATCATTTGAGTAAAAATCTATTTAGTTCTTATTTCTGGGGAAACTGTTGGTAAGTTATAAAAACCATCACCTAGTAAAACGATTACCATGTTTGTTACTGTGGGTTTAAATTCTCGGGAGCTACTCTATTTTCAATTATCTTGAAATTAAAAATATGTGTTTGCCTTGTAAAACAATTATTAGTTCTAAAAACTCGTTTGTATCCATTTGGCAGTTCAAAATACGAAATTAAAAACCCAATTAAAAGAAATTGAAAATCACCAGAGGCCTTATTACAAAAATACCAACCCAATATAAAATATTTAAATGATTATGTTTAAATAAACATCATTGATCGTGTGGCCCCCTCCGAGTCCCTCGAAGCTCCAAATCGCCTAGGACTGGGGATTACCTGTACAGTTAAAAGAAAAGGGTGAGTTACGAGAACTCAGTGCGTAATCCCCTATCACTCAATCAGTAATAAATGCAGTAACAGTCCGGGCCTGAGCCCTATTCAGTAACAGTGCAGTGTGGGCCTTAGCCCAATACAATAATAGTGTGGGCCTAAGCCCGATACGGTATTAGTATGGTGCAAGTATGCAACCCACCCTAATCCAGCCAGCACACCATCCATACCAGCCCAACACACCATGTGGGAACAAAGTCAACCCACCCAGCCCTCACACCAATATTGCAGCATAGCTGCCAGTAATAATAACACAGCAAAGCTGCCAGTATAGTATATGTGGCAAAGCCACCAGTAACAGTTATTGTGGCAGAGCCACTAGTATCAGTATGTATGGCAGAGCCACCAGTATCAGTATGTGTGCCAGAGCCACCAGTATCAGTACTTCCTCTATAACAGAATCCCAACCCTATGCAGTATGCCATGTCATTAATAATTAGTGTACGCAATGTGTCCTACTCAGTACAGTCATACAGTACATATTTTCATCTGTCAATTTATTTCTAGGGGTAAAATAGTCATTTTTTATTACATTAGGGGTAAAACGGTAATTTTTCCTTTTAGGGTTATTTTGGTCATTTTACTTAGCAGGGTAATTCAGTCATTTTACTCATTAAGGGTATTTCAGTCATTTTACTCATTAGGGGTATTTTAGTCATTTTACTCATTAGGGGTCACGATACAGTTAACGACCTTTTTGAAGGCCTACAGTCGCCTCGAGCGACAGATACTCCATTTGGTCAAAATAGTGAAATGGGCTCAAAGCCCAATATTCAACCCAAATGGGCCTACACACTCGTGTAGCCCATTTGGCCCAAATTCAATCCCGACTATGTAATCTACATAGCCCAATTCAGTATTTGCCACTTTTCGTAAATTTTATTTGTGTGGGGCCCATGAGCCCATTGGGCCCACACGACCCATTTCAGCCTAACGAAGCCCATAACAGCCCAAGTGCATACGAACACTAGTAGTGGCCTCTTCAGTCTACCGCCCTCGATTGTGGGCTCGATTTTTCCACACGAGCGATCGCACGTTCGTGAAGCCTCAAATGCTGAAGTTTTAGCTTTTCGGCTTTTGCCGGTTTCATAGCGGAGATAGTGTGATTACACACCTTTTTACGGAGTTGTTCTAAGATCTACGAGTGCCGAACCTAGATTCATCGAGATCCAATGTTAGTCCTTAATTTTTAGGGTAATACCCTCTTAATAACACTTAATCTGAAATACCCTTCTTACCTTGTTTCAATGAGGGTGACCTTAATTCCTCAATGAAAGCTATTCAGAACGATCACACGCCTTCCTTGCTTTCCTAAGGTACAGTCAAAAACCGATTAGTAAGTGATAGGGCATATTCAGCCAACCCCAAAAGATATGAGGTAACCTTATTACCTTACCGAACGTTTTGAGAATGAAAGTGTGACTCCTCCAAGCCGTTCACACTTCACCACTCCTTGAGGAAGACCCTAGAATCGCAATGAGTGCAGTACGTGAAGAATGAAATAACAATCGGTCAGTAGGGTTATTCGATTTTGGAAAAGAATATAAGAGCATAGGTGCATTCGGTTTTAAATAATAAAAAAAGGATGGATTTGAACACTTACCGATTGTGAGAACCGTTGCAATAAACCGACGCAGAGAGGGGTTAACAACTGCAATATTCAGTCAGCCTAAATTAAAGGATGAGCAGAAGTTAAAGAAGGGAAAGGGAAGGTTCGGCCTTTAGAGAAAAATAAAAGAGTGGAGGGGAAGACAATAGAAGTGCACTAGTTGTAACACCCCAAACCCGGTCAACACACCACGACCGAATCTGGCATGTCACAGAGGAAAAACGTTTTGAAGAAAATCAAGTTACCGATTAAATTTTGTGGAAAACTCTTTGTTGCTCTATGTTTGTAGAAATCAGGTGCATGATTAGTTAAAAATCAATAGTTTACTTTGAAATCCCGGAAATAAATCTTTAAAACTTAGTTGTCGATCTATAGATTTAGAAAACGTGTGTATCATTTACAAAAACCCGTATTATTCTTTCTTAGTTATTTCAAAATCAGTTGAATTCAATATGGAAAACTTAAGTTTGAAATCCATTTGAGTTGTTGTTGTTATCAATTGATTTGTATTACCCGATGGTAAAGTTTTGAAAACCATTGCGTTTTGTAGTTTAGAAAACCTTGGGCTTAAATTGTTAATTTAATCAAGTGATGTACTTAACCATGTTTAGAATAAATCCAAAGCATATAAATAATTAAAAACGTAATTTAAAAGGCCTTATTACAAACCCAAATAAAATGAAAATCGAATTTAAGTAAATAATGTACCCAAACCAAAGTCCATGTAGAACCGAATTTATTTAATGCATGGCCACCTCGAGTCCACCCGGCTCCTCATCCGCGACCTATGAATCACCTGAAAAGATAAGGGAGAAGGTGAGTCACCAAGACTCAGTGCATAATCCCCCTCCCGGTTAATGCAACATACTTACACAAATCATAACCAAGCAATATGTCATGCCCCCAAACCTAGCCATCCATAACTCCGTTTCTACCCCGTGTGGTACCAAACCACTGGTGGTGCCAAACCACTGGTGACCCAAAGTCACGATATCCAATAATAATGTGGTGCCAAACCACTGGTGACCTAAAGTCATGAATAATCCATCTGTGGGGCCAACCCACGTTGTGATACCAAATCACTAGCGACAATCCCGTCATATCAAATGTGGGGCCAACCCGCTGTGGTGCTAAGCCACTGGGACGAGTCTCTATGAGGTGCCAAACCTCTGGTGACCTAAAGTCACGAAATATCAATAATCCAAGTGTGGGGCCAACCCACGTGTGATACAAAATCACTGGCGACGATCCCGATATGTCAACTGTGGGGCCAACCCACTGTGGTGCTAAGCCACTGGGACAAGTCGCTATGAGGTGCCAAACCTCTGGTGACCCAAAGTCACAAAATAATCTGTGGTACCAAACCACTGGAGGTGCCAAACCTCTGGTGTCCCAAAGACACGGATATCAAACTTCCCCCTCCTCTCATATCACCCATAACAATGCATCACATGTACAAATCATGCCATCATGACTTAGTACGAAACATATAGCCAATATATCATAAATCATGTATCATGCATCATACAGCAAAATCATATCAAAATGAACTTACCCGAATCCTTGCTCATACCCATAAGGTATCATATCAGTATCTACACTGTTTCGGCTTTTAACAAGTTTAGGTTATTAGCATATATACTAAGTTATGAAGTGTGTAAGTTACACACCTGTTACTAACGCAAGCACTAAATCCCGAAGAGCCGATCTACTGCACTAGATCCCTTGATCCTACATTCGACCAAACCACAAAACCATTAACAAGGCCATTCGGCCAAACCAATAAATCCCGAAGAGTTAACGCATGGAACTCCCAACCTTACCTTAGCACCGATTTGGTTTTCAACCAAATCCCGAAACTATGTGATGATCCCCCCTTGCAATCGGCTACACACTAACACATAGAAACAATTAGCCTTCGGCTTTCAAATGACTAGAAGAGTGATTAAACTAACATGGATCCTTACCTATTGGCTTACCAAAAACGATTGTCAGAGAAAAGAGGCTTAAATCGACTGCTTCCAAAACCCGAAGAACCTAGGAGAAATCGGTTCCTAAAGATGATTAGCCAAACATCAACAAATGCCGGATTTAGGCTTTTGTTTAAACATGCCGACAAAGAAAAAGAGAAAGTAAGAATTGAGTTTCGGCCAAGAACACTTACCCTTCTACAAAACCGAATAGAGGAGAACCCAAAGAAGATCTACCTTTGTTGATATTCGGCCAAAGCAACTAGAAGAAATGAAATTTCGGCAAAGGTTGAGTGGTGAAGGAAGATTCGGCTATGTTTGATAGAAGAGAAACAATTGAGATTTGGCTCAAAAAGAAAAAGAGAGAATGGGAGAAAAGATGATGGGTAATCGGCTTAGTCTTAAAGAAAAGAGATTCAAGAAGTTTCGGCAAAAGAAAGAAAAGAAGAAGAAGATGTTGTTTGTGAACAATTATGAAAAGAAAGAAAAAGAAGATGGGAGAAAGAGAGGTTCGGCCAAGCACTTGAGAAGAAAAAGAAATAAAGTAAAATTAAAGAAGTTTAACAAGACATTCGGCTAAGTGCTTTTGAGGAGAAAAAAAAAACGACAAGTACCTATGGTGGTTTCGGCTTTACCTCAATATGGTGTACTAGGGAAAATCGGTAATGCTAAGGGAGATTTCGGCTTGACACAAAACAAAGAATAAAACCTTCAAAGCTAGCCAAAAATGTCACCTAGCTACTAAGGAATTTCGGCCCTTCTCCCCCCTTACACAATTCAAAATTCGATAACCACCTAAAATTTCTCCTTGCCATCAATTCAAACTAATTTGAATTAATCACACTCCTAAATTTTCTCCTTGCCCCAAATCAAACTAATTTGAATTAATCACACTCCTAAATTTTCTCCTTGCCACCAATTCAAATATTTTGACTTAGTCCATGCTTATCTGATAGAGTTTGTGCTGAGCACAACTCTTCCCCCTTGGCGTCAAAATAAGAAGCAGAAAGTGAGATTTCTGCTACTCGGACCTGAGCTCTCCCTTCCCTGCATGTGGCGTCAATCTCAAGGCCCTAAGTGGCGCCTCCTTGCCACTTTACCAAGCCCATTCTTGTGCTTAATTTCCCCACGAATTACACTTAACCCCTAGCTCCTTCAGCTCCCTCTAACTAACACTTAAAAACAAAAATTTTCCTATAGCTCGGGCCTACCCTTGGCTTATACCCAGACCCTAGAACACCTCAATTAATAACACGATCAAGCCATACACATGCAAACAGTTCAAACATAATAGCCCCTATTTCAGGATGTTACACTAGTAGGAGAGTAGAGGATCGGCAAAGAAAGGAAAATGAAACCACAATGAAAGATACCTATTAGGTAGTTTGTGGAAAAAGGGAGAGAGTAGAAGCAGTTTTGGTCACTTCAATAGCTAAACGTAAAACCCAAAATGTAAAAAACAAATGGGAAAACTAAGCAGTCAGCAAGAGAAATCGGTAATTCAACTCTCAAATTGTAATATCCTGGGATAGGGGCTATTGTGTTATGGCATTGTTTGCATGTGTTTGGTTTGCTATGTTGATTGTTTTGATGTTTTGGGCCTTAGGTGTAAGCCTAGTGTAAGCCTGAGTGGTAGGAAAAATTTTAGTTTTTAGGCTTAGGTGAGAGGAGCTGAAGAAGCTGGGGTTAATTAGTATTCTTTGGTGAATTTTAGCACAAGAGATGAGTTGGTGGAGTGGCAGGATCGGCGCCACTTGAAGCTTGTGGGTGTGACGCCACTTGCAGGGGGAGGTCCTGTGTTCAAGCTACAGAATTCCTACATTTTGCTTCCATTTTGGCGGCATGGAGGAGGAGAAGTTGTTGGCAGTTCAAACTCTGCCATAGACCAAGTCAAATGACTTGAATGGTGGGTAGAGAGCGAATTTAGGAGGGAGACTTGTTCAAAGTGATTTGAATGGGTGGTTGTGAGTGTTTGGGGAGTGGTGGCCGAATATTGGAGAGCTTTTGGGAGGGAGTGGACGGTTTGGTAAGTGGGGAGTGGGGAGTGGGGAATGCCGAAATTCACTTGGCATTTTGGTGTTTTCGGTCAAAAATTTGGTAAGCCAAAGTTCTTTCTTTTTGTCAATAGCCTAAGCCGAATTTTCTCAAAGTAAGTCTCTCATTTTTACTTCTTGAAACCGAAAGCTTTAAGCAACTACACCCTTGCCGAAATTTGCTTGTTTTCTCTAAATTTTCTTTGGTAGCCGAATGTTCTCTTCCATCTTTCTTTTTGTTTTTCTTTCATTTGTGTAAGCCGAAACTAGTTCTCTCTTCTCCTCATATTTTCTTTCTTCTCTTAAAACCTTGATAGCCGAAACTTATTTCCAAAACACTCTCTCCATTTCTTTTTCTTTTCAAAACCGAAAGTACCCTCCCCTCTATTCATCTTTTATTTCTTTCTTCTTCTCAAAGCTCTAGCCGATTTTCTCCATTTGTTTTCTCCCCATTTCTTTTTGTGTGCCGAATCTTTCCTCTCCTTTTTAGTTTGCATCTTGGCCGAATCCTAGAAGGGTGTTGATCTTGTTGGGCGCATGTTTTCTATCGGTTGGTGATAGGTAAGTGCTTGGCCGAATGTCCATTTTCTCCCCTCTCTTGTTCTTGTCGATTTTGGTTGGTTAAGTGCCGATTTTGGCATGTGTTGAAAGAAGTTAATCCCTTATATGAACCGATTTCTTTATAGGGCATTCGGGATTTCGAAGCAGTCAAATGAAGCTTTTATCTTGAGTTGATTGATTGGTAAGTGATGGTGAGATTTTGGTTCATGGTCTATTCGTTTAGTTTCATTTAACCAAGTCTTCAAAGGACTAACTGTTTACATTCTAGGGTGTGGCCGATTGTCAAAGGAACCATTGGTTGGTTCGGGTTTTGTTTGGAAACCAAACCATTTGCAAGGTAAGGGTTAATGTTAACCCTTTGGTTTATCTGTTTTGGCCGAATGGTCTAGGTGCTAATCTCCTGTTTGGCCGATTATAGGAGCAAGGTTATCAAGGTTATCGAGGGTCTTAGATCAGTTCGTTGACTTTAAGGCTTACGTGTTAACAGGTGTGTAAACTAACACACTCTTTGCTTAGTAATATGCTTAATAATCCTGATTGTTCATAAAGCGAAACGGTATGGATGTTCGATATGGTACCCAATGGGGTATGTGCACGGATTCGGGTAAGCCCGTTTTATTACGAGCTTTGTTGGTGATATATGATATCATAATCTATGATGTGTTATGGGATGCACTACGAAACATGTTTAGCATGATTTGCATGACTTGCACGATTTGCATCAGTATGATAAGTTATGGGTGATATAAGAGGAGGAGGAATATGATATCCGTGACTTTGGGACACCAGAGGTTTGGCACCTCCAGTGGTTTGGTACCACAGATGATATTTTGTGTCTTTGGGACACCAGAGGTTTGGCACCTCAGCGTCTCGTCCCAGTGGCTTAGCACCACAGTGGGTTGGCCCCACGGTTGATATTACGGGATTGACGCCAGTGATTTGGTATCACACGATGGGTTGGCCCCATCATTTGATTCATGACTGCGGTCACCAGTGATTTGGTATCACATTTGTGTCTTTGGGACACCAGAGGTTTGGCACCTCATAGCGGCTCGTCCCTGTGGTCAACACCACCGTGGGTTGGCCCCACTTTTGAGATACGAGATCGTCGCCAGTGATTTTGTATCACACGTGGGTTGGCCCCACAGATGGTTTATTCGTGACTTTGGGTCACCAGTGGTTTGGCACCACATTGATGGATATCGTGACTTTGGGTCACCAGTGATTTGGCACCACCAGTGGTTTGGTACCGGGGTAGAAAAGGTGTTATGGATGGTTAGGATCGGGTGCATTAATTGTATTGCTTCGTTATGATGTGTGTTAGTATGTTGCATATATCGGGAGGGGGATTTATGCACTGAGTCTTGCGACTCACCTTCTCCCTTATCATTTCAGGTGACACTTAGTTGCGGACATGGAGCCGGGGTGGACTCGAGGTGCTCATGCCATGAATAAAATTTGGGGTTGCACTAATTTTAAAAACTTGGTACTTTATTACGTTTACTTTCATTTGGTTTTGTTGGGATTGTAAAAGGCCTTTTAAACTTATGTTTTGTTATGTTTATGCTTAGATTTGTTTTCAAATATGCCTTAACAAATTATTGGATTAAAATTTGCTAAAACTTGGAAAGATAAAGTTTTCAAACTACAAAGCGAAGTGTTTTAAACTTTACCATCGGGTATCACGCTGCAAATCAAAATGAACACAACTCAAATGTTTTCCAAACTTAAATTCATTTTCTCACCAAGTTCAAATTGTTTTTAGCAACAAAAAGGAAGTATTTGGATTTCTAAATGATATCAATTTCTTTTACTTATGGATTCAAATAAGTTTTCAAAATTACCAGGTTTTCAAATGCACCATCGGCTTTTAAACAATCATGCCCAAGACTTCTACAAGTACAAAATATAGCAAAGTGTTTTTATCAAACTTTTAAACGAAAACCTATCCTCTCAAATACGATTTTTCCCGTAACATACCAGATTCAGTTGTGGTGTATTGACCGGGTTTGGGGTGTTACAATTGTGGTTTCAGAGCCAAGTTCAAAAGCTCGGCTGTGGGCCCGAGGCCCAAAATGTTTTGAAAAGTTGTTTTAAGAGTTTTGTTTTAAAAAGCATGGTTTGAAAGACATGGCACCGAGTCTCCGGCACCAATCCGCCCAGGTAAGTGCCTCTTACTATTGCTTGTGATTTCGATGTTGATGAGATGTGATTGGATGACTAGTAGTGGTGGATCACTTTAGAAACTGAAACTGATAGGATTCTGTGAACCCGCGAAAACAAAGCTTCTTTAATATTCATAAGACTTTGCTCTTAAACAGTGGAATAATTACTGATGCATAAAACTCTTAAATCAGATAAGTAGAGATTTTAGTCATGAGCGCTAGAGGTGGACGCGGTCGTTGACGTGGTCGTGGTAGGATGACAGTTTCTGAACCCGTAGGATCTGGTCAGGGGTCAGAGAATGAGATACCGGTACCGCCACCAGCTGGAGGTGGTGAGTTTCAAGATCAGACTGGGGATGATGCAGTGTTGCAGGCGATGTTGCGAGTTTTGGAAAGGGTAGCTGGAGTAGGTGGAGGCGCAGGAGCTAGGAAATCTGTGCCTGAGCGACTCTGGGCGAACGGGGCTGAGGTATTCCGGGGTGTTTTTGGTGTTGCTCCCAGCACGGCTGAGTATTGGCTGGAGGCGACAGAGCGGGTTATGGATGATTTAGACCTGACTGCTGAAGAGAAACTGAAGGGCATAGTATCGCTTCTTCGGGATGAGTCATACCAGTGGTGGCTCACGGTTCGGGACAGTGCTGCAGCAGAAGATCTTACTTGGGATTATTTCAAGGCTGCTTATCAGAAAAAGTACATTGGAGCTAGCTACATCGACGCGCAGCGAAAAGCATTTTTAAGGTTAGTTCAGAGGAGTAAGTCAGTGTCAGAGTACGAGGCAGAGTTCTTGAGGCTGAGTCGGTACGCTAGGGGCATTGTGGCCACTGAACACAAGAGGTGTGTTCATTTCGAGGATGGTCTGAGAGATGAATTAAGGTTGCTGATTGCTCCACAGCAGGAGCGTGAGTTTGCTGTCCTAGTTGAGAAGGCTAAGGTAGCCGAAGGAGTTAAAGAGTCTGTGAGACAAGGCATGGATAGGAACAGACATAAGAGGAGTTTTGGATCTTCTGGGTCATCAGGTAATCCTCAGAAAAGGGCTAGACAGAGTGGGCCGAATCAGTCTGGTAGGTTTGTTGCTGCTAGTCAGGGACTGCCACAGTGTAACCGTTGTGGGAAGTCTCATTGGGGAGGTTGTTGGACCGGTGGAAAAGGATGTTTCGAGTGTGGCTCTTTGGATCACCGTGTGAGGGACTGTCCGCGTAAGTTGGCTAGGTTTCAGTCTGAGAGTCAGGGCCGTACTCAGTTCAGGAATAATGGACCTCCACCGCAGAGGGGTCATGGTAATGGCAGGGGAGGTAATGGTTCTGGTTGGGGCCGCGGAGCACCGGGCAGAGGTGTGGGTAGTTCTGAGGCAAGACAGCCTGGGTTAGTGTATGCAGCGAGGCGCCGAGAGGAGGGCGACGCACCAAACGTCATAACCGGTACGTTCTTGATCTTTGGTTCTCCATTTACTGCTTTAATTGATGTGGGTTCGACGCATTCATACGTTGCTAGTAGTATAGTAGAGATCATGGATTTAGACTCTGAAACTACTTCTAGGCAGATGACAGTAATTAGTCCTCTAGGTCACTCTGTAGTTGTAGATAAGCTGTATAGAGATGTACCCCTAGAACTCCAAGGGGTAGTGTTTGTGGCTGATCTGATGGAACTGCCGTTTGGGGAGTTCGATCTGATTCTTGGAATGGACTGGTTGGTTAAGTACCAGGCGAGGTTGGATTGCGCGGCTAAGCGCATGGTTCTAAAGACGTCTGAGGGTGATGAGGTGGTCATGATGGGTAATAGGAGAAATTACTTATCCAATGTGGTATCTGCTCTGAAGGCTGAGAAGATGGTCAGAAAGGGTTGTGAAGCGTATGTGGTTCATGTTTATGCCTTGGAGGCTAAAGACTCTGCTGTAGAGAAGGTCCGGACAGTTAAGGAATTTATTGATGTGTTTCCTGAGGAGCTTCCGGGTTTGCCACCGGATCGTGAGGTAGAGGTCGGGATAGATTTGTTACCCGGAACTGCGCCAGTGTCTATTGCTCCGTATAGGATGGCGCCAAAGGAATTGGTGGAGCTTAAGGCTCAGATCCAGGAGTTGTTGGATCGAGGCTTTATTAGGCCGAGTGTTTCGCCTTAGGGAGCGCCAGTACTTTTTATCAAGAAGAAAGACGGTACGATGCGGATGTGTATAGACTACCGCCAGTTGAATAAGCTGACAATTAAAAACAAGTATCCGTTGCCACGGATAGATGACTTGTTTGATCAGCTGAAGGGTGCAGCGGTATTCTCGAAGATCGATTTGAGGTCTGGGTATCACCAGTTAAAGGTGAAGGAGGCGGATATCCACAAGACCGCGTTTCGGACTCGATATGGGCACTACGAATTTCTGGTAATGCCGTTCGGGTTGACTAACACGCCGGCAGCATTTATGGATACGATGAATAGGGTGTTTCAGCAGTTTTTGGATCAGTTCGTCGTGGTTTTCATAGACGACATCTTGGTGTACTCAAGGACAGAAGAGGAGCATGATGCACATTTGCGAGTGGTACTGCAGATTTTGAGGGAAAAGCAGCTTTATGCTAAGTTTAGTAAGTGCGAGTTCTGGCTTAGAGAGGTGACCTTCTTGGGTCATGTAGTGTCAGCTGAGGGAATTAGAGTGGATCCTCGGAAGATTGAGGCAGTTTTGGATTGGAAGCCGCCTAAGTCAGTGGCTGAGATTCGGAGTTTTCTGGGTTTGGCAGGATACTACCGAAGGTTTGTAGAGGGTTTTTCGTTGATCGCAGCGCCGATGACTAAGTTGTTAAGAAAAGGGATTCCATTTGTTTGGACTGAGAAACAGCAGGAGAGTTCGATAAGCTTAAGAAGATTTTGACTGAGGCTTCGGTTCTAATTCAACCTGAGGCTGGTAAGGAATTCATAGTATATTGCGATGCATCACATACGGGCTTGGGTTGTGTGCTGATACAGGAAGGAAAAGTTGTGGCTTACGCATCTCGGCAGCTGAGGCCGCATGAGGTTAATTATCTGACGCACGATCTGGAGTTAGCGGCTGTAGTCTTCGCTTTGAAGATTTGGAGGCATTACTTGTACGGAGAGAGATCGATAGTCTACACAGATCACAAGAGTCTGAAGTACCTTTTGACTCAGAAGGATTTGAATCTGAGGCAGCGCAGATGGATTGAGTTGCTAAAGGACTACGACTGTTCGATTGAGTATCATCCGGGCAAGGCTAACGTGGTGGCAGACGCGTTGAGCCGTAAAGTTGTTTCGGACTTAAGAGCGATGTTTGCTCATTTGAGTTTGTATGACGACGGAAGTATTCTGGCAGAGTTGCAGGTTAAGCCTACTTGGGTTGAGCAGGTTAGGGAGAAACAGTTAGAGGATGAGGTTTTGAGTGCGCAGAGGTTGCAGGTGCAGGATAGTGGTTTGGAAGGTTACAGTTTGTCTAGTGATCGGGTGCATTAATTGTATTGCTTCGTTATGATGTGTGTTAGTATGTTGCATATATCGGGAGGGGGATTTATGCACTGAGTCTTGCGACTCACCTTCTCCCTTATCATTTCAGGTGACACTTAGTTGCAGACATGAAGCCGGGGTGGACTCGAGGTACTCATGCCATGAATAAAATTTGTGGTTGCACTAATTTTAAAAACTTGGTACTTTATTACGTTTACTTTCATTTGGTTTTGTTGGGATTGTAAAAGGCCTTTTAAACTTATGTTTTGTTATGTTAATGCTTAGATTTGTTTTCAAATATGCCTTAACAAATTATTGGATTAAAATTTGCTGAAACTTGGAAAGATAAAGTTTTCAAACTACAAAGCGAAGTGTTTTAAACTTTACCATCGGGTATCACGCTGCAAATCAAAATGAACACAACTCAAATGTTTTCCAAACTTGAATTCATTTTCTCACTAAGTTCAAATTGTTTTTAAAAACAAAAAGGAAGTATTTGGATTTCTAAATGATATCAATTTCTTTTACTTATGGATTCAAATAAGTTTTCAAAATTACCAGGTTTTCAAATGCACCATCGGCTTTTAAACAATCATGCCCAAGACTTCTACAAGTACAAAATATAGCAAAGTGTTTTTATCAAACTTTTAAATGGAAACCTATCCTCTCAAATACGATTTTTCCCGTAACATACCAGATTCGGTCGTGGTGTATTGACCGGGTTTGGGGTGTTACACAAATCCCACAAAACCGAAACAACAGAGTGCTTAGTGCCGAAAATGCTCCCTATTTCCCCTTTAGCCGAATTCCACTAAGTCATAGAGTCCCAATCGGCCCTACACTCTACCAACCTCCCACTTTCGAAAATCCTTGATTTTCTCACCAATCTCCTCCTTGATTTGCTCCACAATTCCTTCCAAGACCAATTCAAATTTCATCTTACATAGTTTCAGTCCAACTCCTCCACCTACACGGCACAAGTAGCAAAAAGAACACCCAATGCGTAACCCAAGACTTGAACCTCAGACCTCTCAATTACACCACACGCCACTTGCCACTAAGCCACAACCTCCTCTTGTGTCATAAAACCAACATTATTACTAATAAAGCCTAAGTGCCAGTGTCCAGGTTCACTTAAGGGAAAAATAAAAATTTTGCAAGAGTCAAGACTTGAACCCAAGCTTGTCACACACCCCCATACACACCCAAATCACTTAGCCATTAAAGCAAACAAGCTTTTTGTGTCAGGACATACAGAATTAAAGACCCTATATTTTTGGGGCGTTACAATACTGACTTGTGCCACACAGCCAATCACACGCCTATGTGTGAGGCCGTGTGGAGCATACTGGCTTGCTTTCAATTGCAACACCAGAGGACAAATGGTCGTGTACTATGACCGTGTGTCACACACGGTTGAGTCACATGCCCGTGTGTTCTGCCCGTCTCGACGAAAATAGGCTATTTACCAAGCTATTTTGCCACCCATTTTGCATATACCTAAACAAGCTCAAACGGTACCAAATCATAGCATAAATAACATTCAATTCAGCCACAATCAAGACTAACCCATACCATTTTCAATACCAACATTCAACATGCTTATAACCTCAAACCTTACTCCATCAAAGCATACCAGTTCAACTAACTATACTATTACCAATCATACATCATTTTGAACCAATTCACAAAAATAATTCACATCAAATATCAACCATATATTCACATATATGTACATAATCAAAATTTATCAAATTAAGCCAACTCTCATGGCTGTATTTACAAATCAAAACATTTACATTCACAAGCATGTTACCAATTCCTCAAATCATTAACTTACCATTCATGGTATTTATTATCATCAATCATTTTAACCAACTAAATAAGCACAAGACATAAGCATATATATATGCACATAATTCAAACATACCAAACATATCAAAATTAAGCCATTACCCATGGCTATATATACAAACTAAAATATAAGCATTTACAAGCCAATTCATTTGGCCAAAGTCATTACCAAAATATAAATAACCTAACTCAAAGTCCCTATACATGCTATATACTCAAATTACCAAAGTTCATTGATTCCAAGATATAAATGGATAGTGTGAAGTGATCTCCATCGATCCCCGAATCTGAGCTAGCTTTAAAGTCACTATAAAACACGGAAAAATACACAAAGTAAGCTATATAGCTTAGTAAGCTCATATGTTAACATTGAGTAATTATCATCATTTATAAATCATTTATATAATAGAAAACAATGTGTAACAAATCTATTAAATCTTAAGCCATCATATGATCATTCATATAGCTTACCAAGAAACTCATCAATTTCATAGTTTTCAATACTCAATGCATTTTCGTACGTACCTGTACCATCTCGTACCAATCTCATAATCAACCACATTCTTCTTTTACCCGTGGAACCATTCAGAATTGAAGTCGGATACTCAAGGTCTCACTCGATAAGTACATATACCATGGCTCGTAGCAAATCAAGGTAACTTATCCAAAATTCTGATATCATGGCCTGAAGCTAAATCAGCTGATATGCATGGCCCGAAGCCAAATCGATTTATCTCGCACACACAATGCTAAATCATGGCCCGAAGCCAACTCAAGTATACCTAATGACATGTCACTAGCATCCTAAACTATTCCTAAGGTTCAACTGGGATTTCAACTGTCAAATCTTGATTGAATCATTTTTGAACTCGTACGTAATCACATAAACACAATTCATGCTATATCAAAGCAAATAAAACACATTTGAAATGAATTTATAACATACGAACTTACCTCGTTCGCTATATCGACGAATTAGGTCAACTAATCTGATACTTTGTTTTCTCCCATTCTAGATCAAAATCTTGTTTATCTGAATCTATATAATATCAAAATTTACTTATTTAATCATCATTTCATTCAATTTAGCACAATTTACACATTTTGCCAAAATTATATTTTTGCCCCTATTATTTCACATTTTTGTAATTTATTCCTTATCACGTAAAATCAAAATTCATTCAATTTAATACAAATTCATGCTGACCGAATATTACCCATTCTCATATCAGCCCATATTTTCTATCTATTTTAAAGTTCAACCACTAAATTTTCATATTTCACGATTTAATCCAAAATTGACATTTTTACCAAAATTCACTTTACAAAACTTGTACATCTAACAACAATGATTTATTTTCCATCATCAACTAACAAAACACTCAAGCATTCAACAATGGAAACATTAAAATACTTCAACAGTTTTGAAATCAAAAATACGGGCTAGCTAGATTATGAAGCAATGATCACAAAAACATAGAAATCATTAAAAACCGAATCAAAATCACTTACCAATTAAGCTCCAAAGTTGCCGAACCCTAATGACTTCCATGGACATTTTCTCTTCTCCATTTTTGGTTGATAGAACCATAAAAGATGATAACTTTTATTTTGGTTTTATTTATTTAATGTATATTAGCATATTTACCTAATTAACCTTAATATTAAACCATTAAAATCACATAATGGTTTTCCAAAATTGCCCACTCATGCTATTAGTGGTATATTTACCACATAAGGACCTCTAAATTAAAATTCCATAGCTATTAGATACCTTTAGCTAATGGAACTCTACTTTTACACTTTACGCGATTTAATCCTTTTTATCGAATTGACCATTTAAACGATAAAATCTCTTTACAAAATTTTCACACAAACATATTATCATGTTGTAGACATTAAAATAATAATAAAATAAATATTTTGACTTCATATTTGTGGTCTTAAAACCACTGTTTCGAGTTGACCCAAAAACGGGCTGTTACATATACTTGCACAATTTGCATTTCATTTCACAAGCAATAGCGACATAAGGGTTCTGTGTCACGACACATTGATTAGTTTGGAGATGTTGGGTAAATTGTCTACTATGTCGCAACACGTTGGTGCCATGTTGTGACTTTGATATGCTTTTCATCAATTTTCATATTATGCGCGTAGTGTCATGGCTCATGGTTGACGTATTGCAACACCAACTCTGTTTCAACCCCAAATTTCCATCTTGAGGATGTTTTGGTCTAACAATAAATATGTATCAAAAAGTGAGAATCTAAACTATCGGGTTAGTTATACAATAATTTACAAAAAAATGTAAGCAATTCAAATAATTTTCAGTTTTACTGCCATATTCATCCAACAGTATTGTCGGTTCATAGATGGACAATCTTCTCATTCTATTAGTATTAATCCATATTTCCTTTTGCCATTCTATCAGTGTGTCCCTTGATCCAGGAACGTTAGAAATATATACTTCTTTATACTATTCTCCCAACTTTTTCTGACTTTTCTCTTCACTAAATTAATGGTTGCATTTAAATATTTATGTCTCACCATTGATTTCATTGGTTAATTCGTTCTTTCTAAATCAATGGTAGACCTAGAAGTAGTCGAAAAGGGTCTTCTTAATAAGATCAGTATCTCACGATCTTCTTCGGAAGCAAGCACCACAAAATCTGCAGTGATAATAAAACTTCGTACCTTAACTAACACATCTTCCAATACCCCTTTCGGATGTACTAAAGACATGTCCACCAACTGTAATGTTATCCAAGTAGCTTTAAGATCCCCTAACTCGAGTTTTTCAAAAATTAATAGAGGCATTAAAATAATACTAGCTTTTAAGTCACATAGAGCTCTCTTAAAATGAATACTCCCTATCTCTATGAGGGTCTTTCAATTTCCAAGGTACATGTTTTCAAATAATCACGCTACAGGAAGCATTTAAATTAACTTGTTCTTCTACCTTAATTTTCCTACGTAGCCACCATCTCTTTTAAAAATTTAGCGTACTTGGGAACCTTTTCAATTAACTCAATTAAAGAGAAGTTAACATTTAGTGCTTTAAACAAGTTTACGAAACATACAAATTCATCGTTATCCCGCTTTCGTTTTTCCTCTAATCTTGAAGGGAATGGAATTTTTGCACCAACATAATCTTTAGTTATTTCTTTTTCTATCTCTGCTGCTAATGTGATTACGTCCTTTTATTCTGGGTAATCTTTTGCTTCTAAGGATACCTCTTAAGGATCGTCACTATTCTCCGTAATTGTTTCTGAAGTAGTGGCTTCTGGGCTACTCAGTGCTTTGCTCGATCGGAGTGCAATTGCTTTCATGTGCTCTTTACCTTCTCTTCGTGGGTTATCTTCTGTGTTGCTGGGAATTCCTATGCCAATTTATCTTTTGATTTCAGCCATCATGCTCATCAATTGGCTTATTTAATCCTCGAGTTTAGCCAATGTTCTTGTTGAATTGGTGCACTCAGACTACACTTGGTTGACATCCGTTCTAATTGACTACATCTCTCATGCAGTATGGTCATTTGGGTTAGCCCTATCCTTGGGTTTCTACAAATAAAGAGGTTGGTAATTAGTGTTTTTAGCTTAATTTGAATTATTACTTGCTCCTTGATTCCCTCCCCATCTTAGATTCGGGTGATCTCTCTAGTTGGGATTATATGTATTCGAATAAGGGTTTCCACCCCATTCCCAATGTAATTTACATCCTCAGTAGGATTGTTATATAGTGGAAGAGCAGATTGTCTTCCCCATGCATAAACAGTGTAGAAGCAGATTCAATATGGTTGAGTGTAACAGCCCAATTTCGGTGAAATCGGAACAGTGGTCTCGAGACCACAAATCCGAGCCAAAAAATAAAATTTATTTTTATTTTATTATATGATCCATAGTATACTAGAAATGTCGTGTGAAAATTTTGAAAAGAAAATTTTACCGATTATGTGCTTAATTACGAGAAGGACCAAATCGCATAAAATACAAAAGTTGGATTCTAGTAGCTAGAAGGATCAAATAGCTATGGAATTCAAAACTAGAGGTCCGTATATGGTAATTAGACCATTAAGAAAAGTATGTAGATTTTTCTTGGTGACTCATTCATGGAAATATAGAAAAAGGGCAAAGACTAAATTGGAAATAGCAAAATACTTATTAATTAAAAAGATGATAAAAGATATCATCTTATTTTATGTCATCTTCTTCCCCAAAAAAATTAAACATGGAAACCCTAGGAGAGAGATAATCATGGCGAAATTGGGTAAGTTTCCTTGTCTCGTTTTTAGTAATTTTGATATTTTTGGAATCGGGATAACCTAAACTATCTATTTGGGGGATTGATTTGAAAAATTATCAAAGTATAAAAATTGGGTCAAGGATGTATATGCTGGAAATTTGAAACTGATGGTAGAAAATGAAAGATTGATGATAGATAAACCACTTTTACAAAGTGATTTTTCATGAAAACTTGATTTAGTGACTAAAATGAAATTGGTGAAAATCCATGGAAAATGCTGAAATTTTTGAAATATATGTGTTGTAAAAGTTACATGTATGCTTGGGTAGAGGGTCGGATTTCATGAATTTCATTTTCTGAGCCTAGGGACAAAATGGTAAATTATGGAAAATTAGGGGCAAATGTAAAATATGATAAATTGACATCAAATTTACTTGTATAGATCCAGATAGACCAAATTTCGGAGTTAGAACAAGGAAAATGTCAGATTAGTGAATTTATGTACACGAACATTTGTCGAGGTAAGTTCCGGTAACCAAATTGTATATGTTTTTATGCTTGATTTAAATGTTGTGTTTTTGAATTTTATTAATGTCATAAATATGTGAAATGATCACTAACTTGATAAAGCCCGATAAATGAAAATGCTCGATAAAATGGCAAATGAATAAAATGTTGCTTCTATGCTTGACATGAATGTGGAATGTGTTTTACTCGAATTACATAAATGTTACAAAGGTATGAAATAATCAAATTCCCGATAATTATTGAAAAGTATTTAAATCCCGATTGAATAAATGGAAAATCGATGGATATGTGATTTCCCAAAACGAAAGAGGTCATGCATTTGTTGCGGATAGGATTTAGATCGGATGAGTAATCCCTTAACCTCAATTCTGATAGGATTTAGCCCGGTCGGGTAATCCTGATATAAGCCCTCTCGAGCATATGTTATGGATTGGATTTAGCCCAGACAGGTAATCCAAATCAAGATCTTTAAAGTATATGACGTAAAAAGGATTTAGCTTGGACTGGTAATCCTGTCGTTTACATATATGTGGCTCGAGAGTGTACTCTCTAAAATTGTACCATATGGGTACCATTGGACACGAATTGACGGATTTTGATTCGTACACCTCGAGTGTACTACCTGTGTATCCATCGATATTTAGAATACATTCAACGGGTAAAGCTCTAGGAAGGGAAAATATGAATTTAAGACAAATTGACATGGAATGAAATATATATGATGTAACACCCCTTACCCATGGTCAAAGCCAGAACCAGATTTGAGGCATTAGCTAACTTAACTCACTTGATCATGCAACTTTAGTCTATAAAATATCTCTTTCACCATTATAACATTCCCATTAAGGACTTACGGGGCCTTAAACATCCATACAGAGGGATTCGGAACCGAACCGAAAACTTCAGTGCACTTAAAAGTTTTTACCTAAACAGGGGCCACACACCCGTATGAAATAGGACACCCCCATGTGGGCAGGCCGTGTGGTCACACACGCTCATGTCCCTACCCTGTGTGGAATTTATTTTCATTTCGAACCTACAGGGGTTTTCACACGGCCGGACACACGCCCGTGTCCTTGGCCCGTTACACGGCCTCGACACGCCCTTGTCTTAGCCCGTGTGCCAAAACCTTGGCATTCTGTTTATGTCGTCATCACCTCACGAAGGTCACATGGCCAAGACACACGCCCGTGTCCTTAGACCGTGTGTCGAATTAAATTCCACATTTAAGTGCAGACTTCACATGGCCCGAGCACACACCCATATCCATGGTTGTGCCTTCCACATGGCTGAGACACACGGCTGTGTCTCTGCCCGTGAGGTTACTACTGAGCATACTGACTTGGAAGCCTAGCATACAAATGGACACACGGCCGATCAACACGCCCATGGGGCTGACCGTGTGTCTCACACGGCCTAGACACACGCCTGTGTGTCCACTCGTGTGGACATTAGAAAGGCTATATTCCAAGCCAAATGCCACCCTGCATAGCAAACATACTTACTCCAACTCATATCAACACAACTCATAACCCAAAGGCACATCCAAGAACTTAATTCAAAACATTCACACAAGCATAAACTTCATAATTTCATCATAATTGATGGCCCAATTTCAATGACCATTTACAAAACAACTTTAATAACATACATAGCCAACACTTTGACTAACAATTACGACCTAACAAAATACTCAAGTCCTATACATGTCATACTCAAAATAAGTCTAAATTGTTATACTAAAGTGATGTCGATAGTGTGATTTCCAAACTCCGACGTTCCACGTTCCTTGAGTTATCTAGGCAGTACTACAAGGAAAAAGGCCAATGAAAAGGGGTAAGCATAAAGCTTAGTAAGTTTGCATGGAAATAAATAGAAACAATAAGCTCATGATAAAATCCATCCATGACATTAATTAACCATACACAAGGTTATAGGCTACTTGCCATACTTACTCATACTTGCCCTTATTTAGCACATACCATGCCACATGTCGTAAATATTTCTTCGTCAATCATTCACGAGTATCTATATTCACTCATTCACATAACTTTAGTACTAATCTCATTTCTATTTCCAAGCTCATCTATTTATCTCATTAATCACTAGGGATACTCAAGAATGCATATTCATCGGCATTAATATAAGTACAAAGCCAATGCCACATCCCAGATATGGTCTTACATGGGGTCACCTCAGTGTGCCGATGCCATATCCCGGATATGGTCTTATACGGAATCTCATATCAAATATCGATGCCATATACTGAATATGGTCTTATACGATTCTCATATTCAATACCGAAGCCATATCCCGGATATGGTCTTATACGGAATCTCAGTTCGGTGCCGAGGCCATGTCCCGGACATGGTCTTATACGGGACATTATCCAATTCATGTCTCGATAATAGCGTTTTCATATTCATTATAGTCCACTAGGACTTCAACATCTCAACTTACTCATTTTAATAGAACATCATGTATCAATATAATACCAAACATTCTCAAACGTGCTAACATAAATGTTAAATTTATCACATACAAACTTACCTCGATTTCAAAATAAGCTAGATCGTCGATCTAGCCCGAGACCTTATTCTTTCCCCGATCGAGGTGGATTATTGGTTCTTCTTACTCTATAATAGCAATTTAACTCATTTTAATCATCACATTAATAAAAGCATTTTAATAATCATGCTTTGGCAAAATTACTATTTTGCCCTTATATTTTGGCAAAATGACCATTTTACCCCTAGGCTCGGAAATCAATTTTAATCAAATTTCTATTTTCAACAAGCCTAGGTGAACATTTATTTATCTTATGGCTATCATCAAAACCCAACATTTCACATATTTACTACAAACTTTATAACCTTTTCAACAAGGTCCTTTTTGGTGTTTTCATGCCAATACCTTTTACAAAAGTTGTTCATCTAACAACTAAGACTCCATTTCTTCCATGAAAATGCAGCAAATAAAAATTAAAGCTCTCATGGCAAAAATCTAAACTTTTCACCATATTGCGAATTAGTCCCCTCATTTGAAAGCTTAAGCTCTAGGGGTTCTAAAAGTACAACTTATCTTCAAGAAAAATCATTAAAATCACTTACTAGGATGGAGAAGAGCTTGCTGAAATTTTGAGCTTTCAAAAACCCCTATTTGCTTGCTATTTTCGGTGGAAAAAGATGAAGAGAAAAGATGGATATCATCTTTTCTTTATTTTATTTTATTTATCAATTTAGTCAACAACTATTACCAACTTTGACCAATTTGTCAATTCTTGTCTCCTATAATCTCCTATGGTCGGCAAACCATTTACAAAGGGGCTAATTGCCCTTTAAAGACCTCAAGTTAACATTCTATGGCTATTTGGCACCTTTATCTTATAAAATGGAACTTTTGCACTTTATGTGATTTAGTCCTTTTTCGCGATTAAGCATGAAATTGCTAAAATTAAGGCACCAAAATTTTCATGCACACATAGAATCATGCTCTAGCTCATCAAATGACAAGCGAAGTATTTTCTCTAATCTCAGATTAGTGATCCTGAGATCACTGTTCTGACTAGCCCCTAAATCGGGCTGTTACATATGATATGAAATATGAAATGAAAAAGGATATTACATGAAATACAATGAAATAATGATTTATGACTAGTGATGTATGAAAATATGAAAAGATGATAATTGTACGTGGAAATTATTTGATGAGATTGTTCATCCTTGATTACATATTTGTACACCTTGAGTGTACCACTACTTGGTGATCTTCATACTAGAATAAAATGAGTAAAGTCCTGACATGAAATGATTTGAACTCGAAACAAACTACTATGAAGCTATACTTGTAATAATAAGAGATGATATATACATGCTTAATGAATATATGTTGTGAAAAGCATATATGCATGGAAACTTACTTGTTGATTGAGCTTATACATGTCTTGATGTTATCATGGATTATATGACTAACAAGGGCAATGAGGATGTGTGTCGAGCATGAGGTCAAATTAAGTGAATATGCCTTACATAGTTACCTCAAAATAGGATGAATTGTAAGTTAAGTACCATGTTATACGAACTTACTCATGTAATGCTTACCCTATTTTATTTTTCCCTATTTTAGAGTAAATCGGAAGCTCGTTGGATTGGAAGCTTGGCGGAGATCACTCACACTATCCATCGGCCCATGTCAGTATAGTATGGTAATTCAATTACGGTTGTAATGGCATGTATAGGATATGTTGGCCATATTGGCATGTAAATGTAAATGATGCTTGTAATCTAGCCACTGGAATGGCTAGTGATGATTATGTTTTGGTACATGCATATATGTATTTAAGTCCATGTTATGGTGATAACATAGGTACTATATATTGTTTGATTAAGAAAGGGGAAACAAGTATGCTTATTAAAGAGTACGATTATAAACATGAATTCTTGTGATGATATATCATGTTGAATGATAGAGTTGGCTCATCTTGAATGCTTGAAATGGTTGGTATTTGTATGTGTGATTCAAGTGCAGGTCATGGGTGAAATTTTGGGTGAGAAATAAAGCTAGAAATGGCTTTATTTTGTCCACACGGGCAGACACACGGGCGTGTGTCTAGACCGTGTATGACACACGGCCTGGTAACACGGGCATGTGGTTAGGCCGTGTGTCCCCTACACCTTAAATTCAAGAAACGAAATGCTCAGAATTGAGTACACAAGTAGAGACACGGCCGTGTGTCTCAGCCATGTGGGTGACACGGCCTTAAACACGGGCGTGTGTCTTGGCCGTGTGAAACCTACACCTAATTCGAACTAAATTAATTATTCACACGGCCTAGCACATGGGCATGTGGCATGTCGTGTGGCACAAGTCAGAGAACTACCTAGTTTTGAACACGACCTGCAGCACGGGCGTGTCCCACCGTCACACGGGAGTGTCCCTTGGACCACACGGGCATGTGAGCCCTATTCCTTGGAAAATTTTGGAATTTTGTGAAAAATTCCTTGAGTTCCCTATTTAGTCCCGACTTGATTCTAATTCTCGTATTGGGCCTTAAGGGTCTATTTAAAGGACATTATGAATGACCTTGGTGAATGAATAGTAATTTGCCTTAATTAATCGACAAATGTTCTGAATGTTCTGGTAACGCTCTGAAACCCTATTCCAGCGACGGATACAGGTTAGAGGTGTTATATTGAGTCTATCCACTAACTATTGATACTTGTCATCTTCTTGGATAGCTTTTACTGTGGGGGGTTTCTGACCATTTGTGAATCATTCAATTGGCCACTGACAAGAGTTTAGTCTCATATTCTCAATGATTTTGTATGCATCCTTATACGTTATGTTCATAAGGGCTCCTCTTGCTGCTTTATCTAATCTAGATTATGAATTTGCATCTAACCCATTATAAAATACATGCAGTTGCATCCACTCAGGAAATTCGTGGTGCGGGCATTTTTTAATCAACATTTTGAAATGTTCCCACGCCTTATAGAAACTTTCTCCCTCCATCTATCTAAAAACAACAACCTCTCTTCTTAGTTGTACTTTTTTGCTAATTAGTAAGAACTTCTGCAAGAACTTTCCAGCTAGTTCATCTTATGTCGTGATAGACCCTAGTGCGTGCGAGTCGAGCCAAGAAAAGGTATTATCAATTAAAGAAAAGGGGAACAATCGAAGACAGATAGCGTCATCAGTGACCCCGTTATACTTAAAAGTATCATAGAGTTAGAGAACTCGTTTTAAAAGCAGATTAGTATCCTTTGTCATAGTGCCCCTAAACTGCAGATTATTCTGAATCATCTAAATCATCGCCAATTTTATCTCGAAATTATTAGTTGTAATTGTCAACCTTGCTATACTTTCCTGAACCATGTCTAAGCTTGGTAAGGCATAATCCCTTAGGGTTCTCTCGGTTCGAGCAATATGTCCATTTGCAGGTAACTGTGGTGCTAGTGGATTTCCTAAAACTTTATCGTCAGCATCACCGAATAGTGGATTTTCTTGTTGTACATTACCTCTAGGAGGTGGTGGTGGATCTTTCATCTGTTGTTGCTACTGTTGTTGCTGACAGTGATTTCTTTGGATTATTCTCTCTGGATTTATGGTTGCTACAATAGGCATGCCCCTATTATGAGTCATACACTGACTCAAAAAAAAAGAGATTAGTAACAATAAATAAAATCGTATCTATAACTGAGAAATTTCCTAAGTATTCTTTTACATGCAAAAATTAAAATTAACCTAGTGACTTTGCCTCCCTGGCAACGACACCAACAACTTGACTGCCTCCGGACGTACTAACGTCTAGAGTGTGAAAACTGTAATAAAGTATAGAAAGACAAGGCAGTATCTGCGAGTATACGAGTCAAGTTGTAATATAGTTTTACAATAAAGTAGGTAAGTATTCTAAGGATCATACCTAAAGGGAGGCGAGTGCCAGATCAATTCTAACCTAAACACTAAAAGATCTAATTAATACTTTTAAATCAGTTATAGTACGAAAAAAATAAAATAAAGGATTTTTTTGGGTTTTATAATAATAGTAAGAAAAACAAAATAACATAAAAAGATAAAATTTAAGAGATTAAAAGAGGAGAATAAGTTAAATCTGATTATAGGTGATTAGCTCACTTCGGTAATCTCCATCAACTGTCGTTCTGGGTTCCTTGTCAATCAACTAGTCCCTATCTTAGCATGATCTTCCGATCTTCCACTAACCTAATGAGTCAACAAGAACTACTTATCTTTTGACCTCACAATTCAAATTGGTTTGGAGTTAAGGTGTTCACAAATGGGCAATACCAATTTTGGATTAATTCCCACCTTTATGACTTCTCGGGGTTGTCAGGTCTAGGGTTTGTTTCAAGCTTTTCCTTTCCCAAATAGCTGATATGTTAAGTAACCTTAGAAAACAGTTAACAGATCATACCTCCACTCACTAATCCCCTGTGGAAAGATTAGTTCCCCATGGCTTCCATAGACAATATATAATCGATGTAAAGAGAAAGCATGCTAATTAAATCAACAAGAGAGAGTAAATGAAAGAGCTTGATTGTATTGAAATTAAACACGAATCCACAAAGTTTAAATGCTTCCATAATTCAGATATCTTGAAATCAACAAGAACAATTGAAATAGATCTAAAACCCTAAGAAAGAAAGAAAGCTAAAATAAATTTACAAGAGATAATCTAGGCTAAAGGATTGATGTCCATAACAAGTGAAAAATGAGCCTATTTCTAACCTTCAAGTGGTCGTCGTCCTTAACCCTAGGTTAGCTGACATTTTCGAGCTTAAATTTTAATTATGCCGACCAAAACGTCCCTACTTTGTGTGTTGTTTCCATTACAGAGTCGATGTCACGACACACTAGGACCTGTGCCGTGACATAGCAATCAGTATACTCCTCTGCAACTATCTTCAGGGGTATGTCACAACATCAAAGACAATCTTGTTTTTTCTTCATTCTGCTTCCTATGTTGTGACATCGAGTCATTCGTGTTATGACATAGCAACCAATATTCGTTTAGTGCACCTTCTAATGGTTTTCCTGAACACTCACGAAGTGTGTTAGCTCACCCTTAGGCCTCATTCGGCACCTAAACCCTATAGTAGTCAAGTAACTTTCCATTTTTAGAGTTAACAATTTATTAAAACAAAATCCTTGGGTAATTAGCTCGCTTCGGTAATCTCCATCAACTGTCATTCTGGGTTCCTTGTCAATCAACTAGTCGCTACCCTAGCATGATCTTCCGATCTTCCACTAACCTAATGAGTCAACAAGAACTACTTATCTTTTGACCTCACAATTCAAATTGGTTTGGAGTTAAGGTGTTCACAAATGGGCAATACCAATTTTGGGTTAATTCCCACCTTTATGACTTCTCGGGGCTGTCTGGCCTAGGGTTTGTTTCAAGCTTTTCCTTTTCGAAATAGCTGATATGTTACGTAACCTTAGAAAATAGTTAACAGATCATACCTCCACTCACTAATCCCCTGTGGAGAGATTAGTTCCTCACGGCTTCCATAGACAATATATAATCGATGTAAAGAGAAAGCATACTAATTAAATCGACAAGATAGAGTAAATGAAAGAGCTTGATTGTATTGAAATCAAACATGAATCCACAAAGTTTGAATGCTTCCACAATTCAGATATCTTGAAATCAACAAGAACAATTGAAATAAATCTAAAACCCTAAGAAAGAAAGAAAGCTAAACTAAATTTACAAGAGATAATCTAGGCTAAAGGATTAATGTCCATAACAAGTGAAAAATGAGCCTATTTCTAACCTTCAAGTGGTCGTCGTCCTTAACCCTAGGTTAGCTGATACTTTCGAGCTTAAATTTTAATTATGTTGACCAAAACGCCCGTACTTTGTGTGTTGTTTCCATTACAGAGTCGATGTCACGACACACTAGGACCTATGTCATGACATAGCAATCAATATACTCATCTGCATCTATCTTCAGGGGTATGTCACGACATCAAAGACAGTCTTGTTTTTTCTCCATTCTGCTTCCTATGTTGTGACATCGAGTCATTTGTGTTGTGACATAGCAACCAATATTCGTTTAGTGCACCTTCTAATGGTTTTCCTGAACACTCACGAAGTGTGTTAGCTTACCCTTAGGCCTCATTCGGCACCTAAACCCTATAGTAGTCAAGTAACTTTCCATATTTAGAGTTAACAATTTATTAAAACAAAATCCTTGGGTAATTAGCTCGCTTCGGTAATCTCCATCAACTGTCGTTCTGGGTTCCTTGTCAATCAACTAGTCGCTACCCTAGCATGATCTTCTGATCTTCCACTAACCTAATGAGTCAACAAGAACTACTTATCTTTTGACCTCACAATTCAAATTGGTTTGGAGTTAGGTGTTTACAAATGGGCAATACCAATTTTGGGTTAATTCCCACCTTTATGACTTCACGAGGTTGTCAGGCCTAGGGTTTGTTTCAAGCTTTTCCTTTTCCAAATAGCTGATACGTTAAGTAACCTTAGAAAACAGTTAACAGATCATACCTCCACTCACTAATCCCCTGTGGAAAGATTAGTTCCTCAAGGCTTCCATAGACAATATATAATTAATGTAAAGAGAAAGCATGCTAATTAAATCGACAAGACAGAGTAAATGAAAGAGCTTGATTGTATTGAAATTAAACACGAATCCACAAAGTTTGAATGCTTCCACAATTCAGATATCTTGAAATCAAAAAGAACAATTGAAATAGATCTAAAACCCTAAGAAAGAAAGAAAGCTAAACTAAATTTACAAGAGATAATTCAGGCTAAAGGATTGATGTCCATAACAAGTGAAAAACGAGCCTATTTATAACCTTCAAGTGATCATCGTCCTTAACCCTAGGTTAGCTGACACTTTCGAGCTTAAATTTTAATTATGTCGACCAAAACGCCCTTACTTTGTGTGTTGTTTCCATTATAGAGTTGATGTCACGACACACTAGGACCTGTGTCGTGACATAGCAATGAGTATACTCCTCTGCAACTATCTTCAGGGGTATGTCACGACATCAAAGGCAGTCTTGTTTTTTCTCTATTCTACTTCCTATGTTGTGACATCGAGTCATTCGTGTTATGACATAGCAACCAATATTCGTTTAGTGCACCTTCTAATGGTTTTCCTGAACACTCACGAAGTGTGTTAGCTTACCCTTAGGCCTCATTCGGCACCTAAACCCTATAGTAGTCAAGTAACTTTCCATATTTAGAGTTAACAATTTATTAAAACAAAATCCTTGGGTAATTAGCTCGCTTCGGTAATCTCCATCAACTGTCGTTCTGCGTTCCTTGTCAATCAACTAGTCGCTACCCTGGCATGATCTTCTGATCTTCCACTAACCTAATGAGTCAACAAGAACTACTTATCTTTTGACCTCACAATTCAAATTGGTTTGGAGTTAAGGTGTTCACAAATGGGCAATACCAATTTTGGGTTAATTCCCACCTTTATGACTTCCCGGGGTTGTCAGGCCTAGGGTTTGTTTCAAGCTTTTCCTTTCTCAAATAGCTGATACGTTAAATAACCCTAGAAAACATTTAACAGATCATACCTCCACTTACTAATCCCCTGTGGAAAGATTAGTTCCTCATGGCTTCCATAGACAATATATAATCGATGTAAAGAGAAAGCATGCTAATTAAATTGACAAGATAGAGTAAATGAAAGAGCGTGATTGTATTGAAATTAAACATGAATCCACAAAGTTTGAATGCTTCCACAATTCAGATATCTTGAAATCAACAAGAACAATTGAAATAGATCTAAAACCCTAAGAAAGAAAGAAAGCTAAACTAAATTTACAAGAGATAATCTAGGCTAAAGGATTGGTGTCCATAACAAGTGAAAAACGAGCCTATTTATAACCTTCAAGTGGTCATCGTCCTTAACCCTAGGTTAGCTGACATTTTCAAGCTTAAATTTTAATTATACCGACCAAAACGCCCCTACTTTGTGTGTTGTTCCCATTACAAAGTCGATGTCACGACACACTAGGACCTGTGTCGTGACATAGCAATCTGTATACTCCTCTGCAACTATCTTCAGGGGTATGTCACGACATCAAAGACAATCTTGTTTTTTCTCCATTCTGCTTCCTATGTTGCGACATCGAGTCATTCGTGTTGTGACATAGCAACCAATATTCGTTTAGTGCACCTTCTAATGGTTTTCCTGAACACTCACGAAGTGCGTTAGCTCATCCTTAAGCCTCATTCGGCTCCTAAACCCTACAGTAGTCCAGTAACTTTCCATATTTAGAGTTAACAATTTATTAAAACAAAATCCTTGGGCTTCGAATTGTGTTGATATTGTGGATAGATGAAAGCTAGATTTTAAAGACCAATCCATTTAAAGTAACTATCATTGAAGATGTATTGGCTTGGATCAAATAATTAATCCCCTTGGATTGTGGAGAACTAATTAGTATCACTTTAAAGACTTCTTTGAAGAATGAATCTCTATTAGTTCACTTTATATTGGATTTTTATTAGTATATTGTTTTTACTATTTTGTAGTTACAACTATTAAGGGGTTGGATTGTAATTAGCCTCTAGTATGTTAGCAAGTCTAAAAAAATTGTATATATTAAGAGACTTGTATAGATTTTGTATGAGAGCATAGAGAGCATTTTATTGTTCATTAAGGAATTTATTTCGTGAGTGCATTTGAAGTGAAAATTGTGTTTACAACCTAAATTCTCATGGAGAGAATTTAGACGCAAGTGTTTTAGTCTTTAGGTACAAAAGTGAGGTCTATATGCTATAGAGTTTGATTGAACTGTTGTATTGTAGATTAAAGATAGAGGAATTACTCACTGAGATGGACTTTAAAGACGTAGGGAAACCAAACTGTATAAACAATCTTATATGTTCATTGTTTACTTTATTTATTTATTTCTCACAGTGACAACCGAAGTGACCACTATAATCAGATACTTCCATTTAGACAAGTGTCTCTTAGCAATTAGTGACTGTAGATTCGAACAGAACCCACACATAATGAGACTTAAATTAAAATATTTTTTAAATTACAAATAATTTACATAAAATGTGACTTAAACTTAAAATATATTGTCTTCTATGCTATGAAAGAAAATATTTACGTAAACTATTATATAAACATTGCTATTTTTTTTATAAGCATTGTTTTTTTCTTTCATAAATATATTTTTTCTTATAAGTAAAGTTGTCTAGTCCAACTGGTTTTTTCCGGTTTGGATTAGACTTAGATAATGAATTTTGTGCAGTGACCTACCGAATTTGGGCTGAATTCAAATAAATTTTTTTATTTGAATTTAATCAAAAAATATAAATATTTATATAAAATTATATATTTTAATATTTTTAAAACAAATATTTTACACTAATCAAATTGAGAAGGTTGAAATCCAAATTTAAAAATATTTTAAAATCAATCTTCATCTAGCCTGTTCAGGGCATGGACACCGGTACTTATGAGCGTGTGTCCTTTTCATATGTACTAACTTCTTGATTTTAAATGTTTAATATTGAATTGAACTTTAAATATTATATTTTTAATTATAATAATTAATATAAAATAATATTTCTTAATTGAATTATTAAATATAATTAAAATATATTAGTTTATTAATTCAAGTATTATAATTAAAAATTTTCAAATAATAATTAAAACATTTTTTACACATCAAACATACAATATAGTTGTATTTTATGTAATTAATGTAAAATAATATTATCTAAAATAATAATTAATTAACATAATTAACTCTAATATTAGTTAAGTCATAATCAAAATATTTTAGTAATAATCAACTCTAATATTTGTTCAAATAATAATTTTAGTAACTTAATTTTTATAATTAATAATTGTAATTTTAATTTTAATTATTTTTAAAAAATGAATTTAGTAATAACTTGAAAAATAAAAGATACTCTCGTATATATATGAAAAAGCGAGCGTGTGTCCTTCAATTTTCATTGAAGTCTAACGACCAAGCTGGAAATAATTGAAGTGTTTCATTTCTTAACGCATCAAATTCATATTATTATTACGTGCCATATTAGATTTCCTTTTTTTAATGAAAAACTATATTAAATTTTATGGTCGCCAAACATCTTGACCATGAATTTGTCTCCTGTGTATCGTGTTTAAATTCTAGTTAGAGCTCGGGCATGTAAATATAGATACCAAATTTGTATTTGTCCCCGACATTTTATATTAATTGTGTCAAAACCTTTTTTTTCTTGGAAAACACTGGATCAACTTTAAAAACGAAAATAGAATCGCCGCGAATCCTTTTTTTGAGGTGTGATCGGATTACCTTGAAATTGATCATTAAAACGTTTTGATTTATTACAACAATGATTTTGGCCTACAAGATTCGAGAAACCGGATTCGGGAGTCGGTTACGCACGAGGAAGGATTAGCACCCTCGTAATGCCCAAAATTGGTACCGAATTGATTGATTAGCGTCTTGATGTCGAAATTTTGAAAAGATTTTAAAATATGATCCTCTTTGTTTAGAAGAAAACTTGAATAAATTAAATTTGGTGCTAAGACCCTCTTATTTCGAAGAAGTAAAACGTCACACCCAGTGAGTTAAGATACGACATTTCGAATCCTCGAAACTAAGCTTGTCTTTTGACTTTTAAAACTCGTGCATTTAAATTTAAGAAGGATATTCGGCTATTTAGGTCAAATGGAAAATCGGAACCCAGTAAGTTAGGGCACAATTTCTCAAAATTCCAAATACAGAATATTGCCTTTGTTTTTAGAAATCCTTACCTCTAGATAACAAAATGTCACATCCAGTGAGTTAGGACACAATATTTTTGACTTCTCGAGAATAAGTTTTTATTTAACTTATACGCTTGATTTTTAGAAAAAGATAATCGGTTCTTTAGGCTCGACGAGGAAAATCGAAATCCAGAAAGTTAGGGTACGATTTCTCGAGTCTCGAATTACAAAAAAAAAAAGTGTTTAATAAAAAATTTTGTATCGGACAAATATTAATGTAACACGATTTTATAGTAAAATGCAAAAAATGAATGACGGAACTAACATGCATAACGAAAGAATAATAAATGCGTTTGAATAACAATAATAAGGACCGTAATAAAATAAAATAAACAAGCAGAAAAATAAATAGAAAAATAAGTAAATAAACACGAAAAGAAAATATGATTATAATAGTAAAAATAATAATAACAAAAATAATAGTAATAATAATAATAATAAATAGTAATAATAATAAACAAATAATAATAGTAAAAAATAGAAAAAGATAAATAATAGTAGTAATAATAATAATAATGATGATGATGATGATAAATGAATAATAATAGTAAAAATTAAATAAATAATAGTGATAATAATAATAATAATAGTGAAAATAGTAATAAATATAAAAGAAATAAAAAATAGTAACAGGAATGATAATAATAATAATAATAATAATGATGATAATAATAATAATAATTGCAAAATAACTAAAAAGGGACAAAATTGAATTTAAAACAAAAGTTCAGGGCAAATTCGAAATAAATAAAAAGAAAAAAGGACCACATTGAACGCGCGAATAACAAGGAGGAACCAAAAGAGAAATTAATCCCCGTCCTCCAAAACGACATCGTTCAAATATGGGCCAAATTGAAAACCCCAATAAATTACGGGACAAAATTACAAATAAAATAAACTGAATTACAAAACCATAAAAAACGGAAGGGCTAAAAGCGCAATTAGCCCTTCCATTAAAAAACGCGCAAATCATAGGCTGAAGCAGGTCGGGCCAGGGCAAAACGATGCCGTTTTGGGTCTTTAAGACGCCGGCCAAACTGGCGCCGTTTTAAATGGCTATATAAGCCAAAAATTTTTGAAAAAGATTTCATTTTCTCTCTTTTCTCAAAAAAAAAACAAAAAACAAAGCCCCCCTCTCTTTTCTCTGCAGGGCCCGAGAGCCTATGAACTCTAGCAAGAACTCCGGTGCCGTCCACCACCGTCTGCCGCCGTCGGCGCCACCGTGCACGGCGGCTGGACCCCATAAAAGGTAATTTTTTTTTATTTTGATATACTTGTATATATATAAACTGCTTTTTAAGGAAAATAAAGAAAATATATGTGTATATAATAGATTTGTAAGAAAGAAAAATATGAAGAAAAAAATAACCTTGATGCGTTTTCATATCTTTTTTTGCTTGTTGTGTTATTTGTAAATTTTTTTTATTCGATTGATTGTAAAAAAAAAAAACCTCCTTACATTTGATTTATAATCGCTTTTTATAGCCGAAAATGGATTACATTTTTTTATTCGACTACTTGGCTTGTTGTTTCTGCTTTTACTTTCTTTTGCAAGTTCAAAAAGTCAACATCGACAGTGGCAAGTGGCGAGGTGATAGTGGCGGTGGCAGAGGCCGTGGACGTGACAGGCGGCTGGTCAGAAGGCCCTAGGTGCGGCGCACCTAGGGTTTGTTTTTTTGTTTTTTCTGATTAGTATGGGCTGGGGTAGGTTAGGCCGTATTGGGCTAGAGTAATTTAGTTTGGGTTTGGGTTTATAATGTTTGGGTCTGATGTAATGGGTCTGTTTAGGTTTTGTTTTGGACTTTAGTTTTTGGTTTCTGGTTTGGGTCTTATTGGACCCCCGGGCTAAATTGGCTCACTACAGCTACCCCTCTTTGTTTGTTGTCGTGTAACGGGGACGAAACAAAGACTTCAAAAGGGGGCCAATTTGCCTGGTTTTGCGGGGTTTTAACTTCTTTGGTGCTTCTCTTCTACAAGTAGCCTCGTTTCAGCCCACTACATCTTATTACTTCGATCCACTCCACCGCCAGTTCAGAGAGATAAGACTTGATGCTTCAATCTAATCCGTTGCAACTTTATGTGTCACAGATCGAAATTGACCCTAATTGGAACGGTGGTTTCGGGACCACGAATCCGAGTCTGAAATTTTTTTTAATATTATATTTTGTGCTCATTATGTGTGAATTAATATGTGTGAAAGTTTCGTAGAAAAATTTTATCGTTTAAGTGCTTAATTTGATTAAAAGGACTTAATCGCGTAAAGTGTAAAAGTGGCATACTATAGTGAAATGCACTAATTTGAGTATGGCTTTTTAAAGTGAGGCATTAAAAAGGGAAATAACCCATTTTATGAGTTAGTGGGTGGCTTATGACTAATATAACCTTATTAGATATGATAGTTTAATTTTTATTTAAAGGTTATAATAGTAAACTAGTAAATAACATATTATAAGCTTAATAAAATAAAGAAAAAAAAAGCCCATTATCATATTTTTGCTTGGCCGAATGTGGGAGAAGAAATAAGGGCTTCATTTCCTTTGATTTTCGGCAATTAGAAGTTCAAAATCAAGGTTAGTTTGATTTCGATTCTTGTTAATTTTTACGTTTTTGAGATCGTTGCTTCGAACCGTAGCTAACCCATGTTATAATTTTTGAAAATAAGCATGCTTGATATTCGGCCATTGTAGTGTTCATATGATTTTTGGTGTTTGATGATTTTAAATTATAGATATGAAAAAGATTAGCATGTTTTGTATTGAAAGTTTTGGTGAAATTGAACAATTAGGGCTAATTTGCAAAAAATAAAATTTTTGAGGGGTTTATTTGCAAAATAAATGAAATGTATGCCTTGGTATGAATGTATAGAAGATTCGGCCCTAAAGCATTATGTGCAAATTATGTGTATTTTGTGTTTTATGCAAATAGGACTAAATTGTAAAAATGTAAAACATTAGGGGTAAAATAGTAATTTGCCCATTTATGTGTTTTGGGACTAAATTAAAATGAAATGTACTTGAATGAGATTATTTTTGATATGTTTAGATCAAGAATAAAGAAAAACAAATTTGGATCGGGGAAAGTCGAAAGTTGTCGAGTAGTCGGTATACGCGGTTCGTCGGTAGTCGAGGTAAGTTCTTAAGTTTAAGTACAATTAAGAAATAATTATGAAATTGTTGAATGATATTATTTGATTCATTTAAGTAGTGAAATAGATGATAGCCGAATGTTAGGGACATATATTGGACTAAATGTGTTTTGAATGTGAAATAAAAACTAGTACATGTGATATGATAAGTGATTGTGGTTTATGCACATGAATTGGAAATGATAAAAGTGTTAAGATTTTTAAGTTGATAAATTATTGATGTGTTATTCGGGCTTATAGCCTAGCAGGCCTTGTGCCGGTGTGTTATTCGGGCTTTTGCCTAGCAAGCCACGTACCGGTGAAATAATCCGGGCTTATTGCCTAGCAGGCTTAATGCCGGTGATTTACTTCGGACTTTGAGTCCAGCAGGCCTAGTGCCGGTGAATGTGTTTTGAGCTCTAAGTGCATGAGAATCAAGTTACGAACATATCAAGAAATTTCGGCTTTGAAACATGATTCATATAAATTCGACAGGGAGGTACGTATTTTATAGTCATGTTGCTCAATAAAATGATGAACAAGTACACGAGAAAGTGAAGGTTTTATACATTGATTCATTAGAGATGAATGAATATGTATATACATGTTATATCATGTGATAGTAAATATTTGAAAGCATGAATGGATTAAGTTGATTGGATTAGCGTATGATATGTACATATGTCTTTGATACACTTGATGATTGGTGTATATGAATAAGAAAGGTAAAGCTTTCGCATTAAATGAATTAATGATATTTAGTTATTTCGGCTTTACAGGTAAAAGAAGTTAGGTATTATTTATGTTTGAATTGGTGATAGAAGATATTGAATTGAATGGTTGAATGTATGTTATATATATATAAGTATATGTTTTCTTAAGACTTACTAAGCTAGCAAGCTTACCGTGTGTGTGTTTTTATCTACCTCTGTTTTATAGATCTTTGACTCAAGCTACAGACTCGAAGGATCATCCGAGAAGTCAATCGCACTATCAAATCTTTTGGTATACCTGACTTAGTTTAATTCGAAAGGCATGTATAGGTTAGACTAAAGTGTTAACTATGAGATTTTTGGGTAATTGTACATATCTATAATATAGCCTTGCGAAAAAGGCTTAGTTCCTTTGGATAAAATTTAGTTCTACTTGGTAATGGCTTGCATGATAGTACTATGGATGTATGTTTGGGTTTATGACTTAGTTCATGTTTGAAAGATGAATCGAATAGCCTAGGTGTATAAATATATAATTATATATATATGGTGTGGTAATTGATAATGTGTTTAGCTAATAGGTGAAGTCATGGATGTTTATAAGTTAAAGCATGTAGTATATTAACTTGGTAATATGGTTAAAGAATGAAATTTGATGTTCGTATTATTGACATAGAATTCGGTGACATAGTCAAGTTGATCCCATGATATATTCGGCAATGGTGTATTATATGTTAGGGTCGAGTAGATTTTGATCATTGATTTGTGAATTGAATGTAGTAGAGATTATTTAAATTCAGTAGAGGATTGTGATATGGAATCATGCATATCTCTTTTAGTCAAATTTGCCATTTATCGCACATTTATAATAATGAATAAGTTATATTCTTAAGTCAAGAAAAGACATAGGATTATTGTTCAAATTGTAAATTTGAGAGTTCATGTTTGCATTATATGAATCATTCAATATAGTTATGCCTACTTGAAAATGCTAGTTTATTTCAATGCATGTGAACTGAGTGGCAAAGTTATATAGATATGAAATGTAGATACTTTGTAGACATTTTAGATCCAATTGGATACGCAAATGAATTCATGTTAGTTTTGCTTTAATATAAGAATGAGTTTCAATGAATGCATTCAATGATCTATGTATAGTTGGGTAATGTCTCATAACTCAAATCCGGCGACGGGTACGGGTTAAGGGTGTTACATTTTATTGGTATTAGAGCTTACAGTTTAGTCGATTCTAGGACTACCGTAGCGCGTGAGAGTCTAGCTATACATGCCTTTAATTGTATATTTGATAGTGTGGTGACTTCTGACATTTCGAACTGTGTTTTATATATAGTAAATGGATCTTGATCCCGACAGAGTCGTAGCTGATGACGTAGAGAGTGTTGCGCCTGACCGTGCACGCGGATCAGCGCCAGTAGACTCTCGACCAGTTACGGGTAGCCACGAGGGGGAGGCTAAACAAGCCTTCTACCAGTTGATGAATGAGTGGTTTACCCAATTTGTTCAGAATAATCCGACTGTACAACAACCTCCACCCCCGAATAATCCAACTCCGGTACCTTCAGCACCTCCGATGATAGATCCGATGAGATCTAGAAGGCCTCCTGTTGATAAAATCAGAAAATATGGGGCCGAAGAATTCAAAGCTAATGACGATGATGATGCAGAACGGGCTGAGATGTGGCTTGATAATACTATTCGGGTACTCGATGAGCTATCTTGTACTTCAGATGAATGCCTAAAATGTGCTATATCTCTACTTCGAGGCACTGCCTATCATTGGTGGAACACACTAGTATCAGTGGTTCCGAAAGAAAAAGTAACTTGGGACTTCTTCCAAATTGAGTTCCGTAAGAAATATATCAGTCAGAGGTTCATCGACCAGAAACGGAAAGAATTTCTGGAGTTAAAACAGGGCCACATGACTGTAACTGAATATGAACAAAAATTTGTTCGGTTGAGCCGGTATGCCCATGAGTGTATATCTACCGAAGCCATTATGTGTAAAAGGTTCGAAGACGGCCTGAATGAAGACATAAAATTACTTGTTGGTATTCTTGAAATCAAAGAGTTCGTAGTACTTGTCGAGCGAGCTTGCAAAGCTGAAGAACTTGGAAAAGAGAAAAGAAAGGCTGAAATAGAAGCTAGAGACACTCGTAAAAGATCATCGAGTAAGGCTTTTCAATCGGTATCTAAAAAGTTCAGAGATAATTTAATCCGACATAAGACTACTTCAGACATGCCTAGACGAGATCGACCTCCAGTGGGTTCTCGAGCTACTTCGATGGCTAGTGTTGGTAATGTTCCGCAGAACCGGGCTGAGTGCAAACATTGTGGGAAATGGCATTCTGGGAGTTATAGAGTTCGTGATCGGTCCTGCTTTAAATGTGGATCGTCGGACCATTTTATTCGAGAGTGCCCGATGGTAGCTGAACAGAATACGGCACAGAACACCAGACCGAGCAGCGCACCAGCACGGGGCAGACCACCCAGACATTCAGGCAATGTACGTGGTAGTCAGAGAGGGACGAAGGACACTGCAGTGAGATCAGAGGCTAGAGCTCCAGCTAGAGCTTATGCTACACGAGCTAGAGAGGATGCTTCTTCCCCAGATGTCATTACCGGTACTTTCACCCTTTATGATACTACTGTGATTACATTGATTGATTCTAGTTCGACTCATTCATATGTATGTGAAACTCTAGTATTCAGTAAGACTCTACCAGTTGAGTCTACTGAGCTTGTAATTCGTGTGTCCAACCCTTTGGGTAGATGTGTACTTGTTGATAAAGTGTGTAGAGGTTGCCCGTTGATGATTCGGGATTCCAGCTGATTTAATGTTGTTGCCTTTCGATGAGTTCGATATAATCTTGGGAATGGATTGGTTAACTTCGCATGATGCAGTGGTGAATTGCAAAAGAAAACTTATTGATTTGAGATGTTAGAACGGTGAGATCATCAGAGTTGAATCCAGTGATTTAAGTGGGTGACCTACAGTAATATCCTCGATGCTAGCCCGAAAGTATGTGAGAAAAGGGTGTGAAGCTTATTTGGCCTATGTATTGGATAATAAAGTGTCTGAAAAACAAATTGAATCTGTATCGGTTGTGTGTGAATACCCAGATGTGTTTCCTGAAGAATTACCGGGTTTACCACCAGTACGAGAGATTGAGTTTGGTATTGAATTAGTACCGGGGACGACTCCGATCTCGATAGCTCTGTATCGGATGGCACCTGCTGAGTTAAAAGAATTGATAGCACAGTTGCAAGAGTTAACAGATAGGGGCTTTGCACGACCGAGCTTCTCTCCTTGGGGTGCACCAGTTCTTTTTTTGAAAAAGAAAGATGGAACGATACGAATGTGTATTGATTATCAGCAACTGAATAAGGTAACTATAAAGAATAAGTACCCGTTACCTCAGATTGATGACTTGTTTGATCAGTTGAAAGGGGCTTCAGTATTTTCGAAGATAGATCTGAGATCGGGTTATTATCAGTTGCGAGTCAGAGATACAGATGTGCCAAAGACTGCATTCCGAACGAGGTACGGACATTTTGAGTTTCTGGTTATGCCTTTTGGACTCACTAATGCACCTGCTATTTTTATGGACCTAATGAATCAGGTCTTCAGACAGTTTTTGGATCGGTTTGTAGTAGTGTTTATTGATGATATACTGATCTACTCCAAAGATGAAACCGAGCATGCCGAGCATTTGAGATTAGTGCTACAAACTTTGCGAGATCAACAGCTGTATGCAAAGTTTAGTAAATGTGAGTTTTGGATGAATGAAGTCAACTTCTTGGGTCATGTTGTTTCAGCATCAGGTATTCGGGTTGATCCAAACAAAATATCGGCTATACTTGATTGGAAACCACCAAAGAATGTATCCGAGATTCGGAGCTTTCTAGGCCTTGCGGGATACTACAGACGGTTTGTAAAAGGTTTTTCCGTGATAGCTACACCTTTGACAAGGCTGCTACAGAAAGATGTTAAGTTTGAGTGGTCGGAAAAGTGTCAGAAAAGTTTCGAACAGCTGAAAGCCCTTTTGACTGAAGCTCCAGTGTTAGCTCAGCCTGAATCGGGTAAAGAATTTGTCGTTTATAGTGATGCTTCTTTGAATGGTTTGGGTTGCGTTTTGATGCAGGAAGGCAAAGTTATAGCCTACGCTTTGAGACAACTGAAGCCACACGAAAGAAATTATCCGACTCACGATCTGGAATTAGCAGCCATTGTTTTCGCATTGAAAATTTGGCGTCATTACTTATACGGTGAAAAATGTCATGTTTACTCGGACCACAAAAGTTTGAAGCACTTGATGACTCAGAAAGATTTGAATTTGAGACAACGCAGATGGTTAGAGCTATTGAAAGACTATGAATTGGTGATTGATTACCATCCGGGAAAAGCTAACATGGTTGCAGATGCATTAAGTCGAAAATCATTGTTTGCTCTTCGTGCATTGAACGCACATATGGCAATGTCTGGTGATAGTTCGATCATAGCCGAGTTGAAGGCAAAACCGATGTTTATTCAGCAAATTTGTGATGCACAGAAGATTGACAAAGATTTAACTGCTAAACGAATTCAGTGTGAAAAAGATGTGGAATCAAAGTTTCAAATTGATGCAAATGATTGTTTAAAATTTAAAAGCCGAATATGTGTTCCGAAGAACTCGGATTTGATTCAGATGATTTTGAGTGAGGCACATAGTGGTCGGTTATCGATACATCCGGGTAACACAAAAATGTATAATGATTTGAAACAGTTCTATTGGTGGCCTGGTATGAAACGGGATATATCTGAATTTGTTTCAAAGTGCTTAATCTGTCAGCAAGTAAAAGCCGAGCATCAAGTGCCTTCTGGGTTGCTTCAGCTGATCATGATACCTGAATGGAAATGGGATAGTATCACTATGGATTTTGTATCTGGTTTGCCTATGACACCGAACAAGAAAGATGCAGTCTGGGTTATAGTAGATAGACTGACCAAATCGGCTCACTTTGTGCCGGTTCGTACGGACTTTTCACTCGATAAACTTGCTGAGTTGTATATATCTCAAATTGTGAGATTACATGGTGTGCCAAGTTCTATTATTTCAGACAGAGACCCGATATTTACATCGCGATTTTGGAAGAAGCTGCAGGATGCTTTAGGTACTAAACTTCATTTTAGTACAGCTTTTCACCCGCAGACAGACGGTCAGTCTGAGCGAACCATTCAGACACTTGAGGACATGTTAAGATGTTGCGTTCTCGAGTTTGAAGGTACGTGGGAAAAGTACTTACCTCTGATTGAATTTGCTTATAATAACAGTTTCCAATCTAGTCTCAAAATGGCGCCCTACGAAGCTCTATATGGCCGCAAGTGTTGTACACCCCTGTACTGGACCGAGCTCAGTGAGAATAAGATACAAGGGGTTGATTTGATTAAAGAAACTGAACAGAAAGTGGCTATAATCAGAAGTAGTTTGAAAGGTGCATCAGATCGTCAAAAGTCTTACGCTGATTTGAAAATTAAAGATATTGAATTTCAAGTCGGAGATCGAGTATTCTTGAAAGTATCTCCGTGGAAGAAAGTACTTCATTTTGGTCGGAAAGGCAAACTGAGTCTGAGATTTATCGGACCGTATGAAATCATTGAACGTATCGGGCCTATTGCTTATAGATTGAAGTTGCCTTCTGAATTAGAAAAGATACATGACGTATTTCACGTTTCGATGCTTCGTAAATATAGATCAGATCCATCGCATGTGATCACTTCATCTAAGATTGATATCCAACCCGATATGACGTACGAGGAAGAACTGATCCTTATTTTAGCTCGGGAAACGAAAGATTTAAGAAACAAAAGGATTCCATTAGTGAAAGTACTATGGAGTCGGCACGGAGTTGAAGAGGCTACGTGGGAACCTGAGGATTTAATGAGGCAACAATATCCGACTAGGATTTTCGGGGACGAAAATCCTTAAGGGGGGAGAGTTGTCACAGACCGAAATTGACCCTAATCGGAACGGTGGTTTCGGGACCACGAATCCGAGTCTGAAATTTTTTTAATATTATATTCTGTGCTCATTATGTGTGAATTAATATGTGTGAAAGTTTCGTAGAAAAATTTTATCGTTTAAGTGCTTAATTTGATTAAAATGACTTAATCGCGTAAAGTGTAAAAGTGGCATACTATAGTGAAATGCACTAATTTGAGTATGGCTTTTTAAAGTGAGGCATTAAAAAGGGAAATAACCATTTTATGAGTTAGTGGGTGGCTTATGACTAATATAACCTTATTAGATATGATAGTTTAATTTTTATTTAAAGGTTATAATAGTAAACTAGTAAATAACATATTATAAGCTTAATAAAATAAAGAAAAAAAAAGGCCATTATCATATTTTTGCTTGGCCGAATGTGGGAGAAGAAATAAGGGCTTCATTTCCTTTGATTTTCGGCAATTAGAAGTTCAAAATCAAGGTTAGTTTGATTTCGGTTCTTGTTAATTTTTACGTTTTTGAGATCGTTGCTTCGAACCGTAGCTAACCCATGTTATAATTTTTGAAAATAAGCATGCTTGATATTCGGCCATTGTAGTGTTCATATGATTTTTGGTGTTTGATTATTTTAAATTATAGATATGAAAAAGATTAGCATGTTTTGTATTGAAAGTTTTGGTGAAATTAAACAATTAGGGCTAATTTGCAAAAATAAAATTTTTGAGGGTTTATTTGCAAAATAAATGAAATGTATGCCTTGGTAGGAATGTATAGAAGATTTGGCCCTAAAGCATTATGTGCAAATTATGTGTATTTTGTGTTTTATGCAAATAGGACTAAATTGTAAAAATGTAAAATATTAGGGGTAAAATAGTAATTTGCCCATTTATGTGTTTTGGGACTAAATTAAAATGAAATGTACTTGAATGAGATTATTTTTGATATGTTTAGATCAAGAACAAAGAAAAATAGATTTGGATTGGGGAAAGTCGAAAGTTGTCGAGTAGTCGGTATACGCGGTTCGTCGGTAGTCGAGGTAAGTTCTTAAGTTTAAGTACAATTAAGAAATAATTATGAAATTGTTGAATGATGTTATTTGATTCATTTAAGTAGTGAAATAGATGATAGCCGAATGTTAGGGACATATATTGGACTAAATGTGTTTTGAATGTGAAATAAAAACTAGTACATGTGATATGATAAATGATTGTGGTTTATGCACATGAATTGGAAATGATAAAAGTGTTAAGATTTTTAAGTTGATGAATTATTGATGTGTTATTCGGGCTTATAGCCTAGCAGGCCTTGTGCCGGTGTGTTATTCGGGCTTTTAGCCTAGCAGGCCACGTGCTGGTGAAATAATTCGGGCTTATTGCCTAGCAGGCTTAATGCCGGTGATTTACTTTGGACTTTGAGTCCAGCAGGCCTAGTGCCGGTGAATGTGTTTTGAGCTCTAAGTGCATGAGAATCAAGTCACGAACATATCAAGAAATTTCGGCTTTGAAACATGATTCATATAAATTCGACAGGGAGGTACGTATTTTATAGTCATGTTACTCAATAAAATGATGAACAAGTACACGAGAAAGTGAAGGTTTTATACATTGATTCATTAGAGATGAATGAATATGTATATACATGTTATATCGTGTGATAGTAAATATTTGAAAGCATGAATGGATTAAGTTGATTGGATAAGCATATGATATGTACATATGTCTTTGATACACTTGATGATTGGTGTATATGAATAAGAAAGGTAAAGCTTTCGCATTAAATGAATTAATGATATTTAGTTATTTCGGCTTTACAGGTAAAAGAAGTTAGGTATTATTTATGTTTGAATTGGTGATAGAAGATATTGAATTGAATGGTTGAATGTATGTATATATATATATATATATATAAGTATACGTTTTCTTAAGACTTACTAAGCTAGCAAGCTTACCGTGTGTGTGTTTTTATCTACCTCTGTTTTATAGATCTTTGACTCAAGCTACAGACTCGAAGGATCATCCGAGAAGTCAATCGCACTATCAAATCTTTTGGTATACCTAACTTAGTTTAATTCGAAAGGCATGTATAGGTTAGACTAAAGTGTTAACTATGAGATTTTTGGGTGATTGTACATATCTATAATATAGCCTTGCGAAAAAGGCTTAGTTCCTTTGGATAAAATTTAGTTCTACTTGGTAATGGCTTGCATGATAGTACTATGGATGTATGTTTGGGTTTATGACTTAATTCATGTTTGAAAGATGAATCGAATAGCCTAGGTGTATAAATATATAATTATATATATATGGTGTGGTAATTGATAATGTGTTTAGCTAATAAGTGAAGTCATGGATGTTTATAAGTTAAAGCATGTAGTATATTAACTTGGTAATATGGTTAAAGAATGAAATTTGATGTTCGTATTATTGACATAGAATTCAGTGACATAGTCAAGTTGATCCCATGATATATTCGGCAATGGTGTATTGTATGTTAGGGTCGAGTAGATTTTGATCATTGATTTGTGAATTGAATGTAGTAGAGATTATTTAAATTCAGTAGAGGATTGTGATATGGAATCATGCATATCTTTTTTAGTCAAATTTTCCATTTATCGCACATTTATAATAATGAATAAGTTATATTCTTAAGTCAAGAAAAGAAATAGGATTATTGTTCAAATTGTAAATTTGAGAGTTCATGTTTGCATTATATGAATCATTCAATATAGTTATGCCTACTTGAAAATGCTAGTTTATTTCAATGCATGTGAACTGAGTGGCAAAGTTATATAGATATGAAATGCAGATACTTTGTAGACATTTTAGATCCAATTGGATACGCAAATGAATTCATTTTAGTTTTGCTTTAATATAAGAATGAGTTTCAATGAATGCATTCAATGATCTATGTATAGTTGGGTAATGCCTCATAACTCAAATCCGGCGACGGGTACGGGTTAAGGGTGTTACATTATGGATATGAGATTTGTGGTTTTAGTCTGCCCCACTGCAACTTCAGGGAGATAAGGCTCGTGACTTGTAGCTTCAATCTGTTCCGCTGCAACTTCAGGGAAATAAGATCCGCTATCTTCAGACTGCTCTTACTGCAACTTCAGGGAGATAAGGCCGGTGGCTTCAATCTACTCCACTACAACTTCAGGAAGATAAGATCTGTCATAATTTGTAGCTTTAATCTGTTCCACTACTACAACTTCAGAGGTATAAGATTCGTCGTTTTAATCCTCTCCACTACAACTTCAGGGAGATCGGATTAACTGTCTTCAGTCTACTTCGCTGCAACTTCAGGGAGATAAGACTTATGACTTCAACCTGCTCCACCGCAACTTTAGAGAGATAAGGTTTATTTTGATCTTCTCTACTGCAACTTCAGAAAGATAAGATTCGTAACTTGTAGTTTTAATCTATTCCACTACAACGTCAAGGGAAATAAGATTCGCTATTTTCAGTCTGCTCCGCTGCAACTTCAGGGAGATAAGGCTGATGGCTTCAATCTGCTCCACTGAAACTTCAGGAAGATAAGATCCGCCATAATTTGTAGCTTTCATCTATTCCACCACAACTTCAGGCAAATAAGATCTGCTGTCTTTAGTCTGCTCCACAGCAACTTCAGGGATATAAAACTTGTAACTTCAACCTGCTTCACTGCAACTCTAGGGAGATAAGGTTTGTAACTTCATTGGTCTATTGCACCATTCTCTAGGTAACACGACCTGTAAAATTCATTTCATGGGCCTATCTTTGTGGGAAATGATTAGGAAGTCATGATCGGAATGAATCAAATGCTCCTATTTGGATGTGTATGAATGACATTTGCATGAAAGCAGAATGTCATTTTTTGAGAATGATCCCTTTTTAATGCTTAGGTTGTCATTGCTCGTCATTCATCAAGGTTCTATCACTGATGTGCTACCGTGCCTTCTTGTTTAGCCGGTATCTTTGACAGAAGATCTGAATAAATAGTCATAATTTGGACTATTCTTTCTCAAATGTCTTTAACTCATGAATTTGGTCAGTTCTGACTAATGGTCCTATTTCAGGTCCTCGTACTATTTAGAAGCTTCTAGAGTAATATGCAAAACTCCTTTTGCTTGAGTATTATTGGTCCAATAATCATTATTTCAATGAAAAATGCTTGAAAAAGATTATCGCAATGGACAAGATGAAATTTTATTGGGAGCAAAGCTCGAAAATGAATTAATCAAGATAACAAATTTGGTTAAGATTCAAAATGAATAAGGTGAAAATAGGTTCCCCAGATATCTCAGCATGAGCTTCTCTGCACAAAACTTCTTGAGGATCCTTTGAACTTGATATGTGTTTAGAAGAACTAGAGTATTTTGTTGATGCCCCAAGATGTAGCATCCTTCCTCCCTGTTAATTTAGAGAGTACAAGACTACCGCATGCCCCCACCTTCGATCAAAATTTGAATTGCCCTTTCCTGGGTTTTCAATTCAAAACCCCATTTGGTCTCAAGGCGCCCTTTGCGGGTTTTCACCCTGCCCTCTCCTTTTTATTTCTCTTTTTTTAGTGTAGTGGTTCTTGATTGGATCAGAATTCACTGGATTAGGCAGAGTCTTGCTATCCATGTCAGTTGATATCAATGCTCCTCCAGAGAAGGCCTTCTTTACCACATAAGGTCCTTCCCAATTTGGTATCCACTTTCTTCTGAAGTCATTTTGTATATGAAGGATCCTTTTCAAAACTAAGTCCTCCTCATGGAATTCTCTAGGATGAACCTTTTCATTGTAATCTCAGATAGTTTTCAACCTCTTTTCTTCAATCAGGTTTACATGATCATATCGAAATTAGATATATTATGTTTTATCCAACTTCAACTCTGGCAAAAACTCAGAGGGAATAAATCTCAACTTCAATGGGCAAAGCCGCCTCCATTCCATAAATCAGTGAGAAGAGCATTGCCTCGGTGGGGGTCCTAACAGACGTTCGATAAGCATAGATGCCAATCTTCATGAGTCTCACATTTTCCCCGCGATCCCTTTTTTTTACTGTTCGTTTTGGGGCGATACGGTGTTTAATCTTGAACAAACTGCAAACTTCTGATGTTGCGCTGTTGTTCAAATTTAATCATCATCGGATATGATCCCTTTTTGAGATTCCATACCGACATAAAATTTACTGACTGTTGACTTTGTGACATCGGCATATGAAGCAGCTTTCGCCTACTTGGTGAAGTAATAGACAACCACAAAGATGAGTCGATACTAGTTAGAAGCTTCCGGTATGATCGGCCCACTGACATCCATGCCCCACATATAGAAAGGCCATAGATTCCACTAATTCTTTTTAAGATGGGATCTATTTCTCATCTTATTCTATTATCCTTAACAAATAAGGAAATGAGCTACAGTCCCAGTCATCTTCAAAGTCCTGAGGTTCTTCTGGACACATATCTTGCTCAAAAGGAGGTTCTGAGTCAATAGTAGTGTCGCTCATATTATTGATATCTGGAGACCTGTTATAAGGACGAAGAAAGATTCGAAGAACAAAAGAATCTAAAAATATTACTTGTGTAGTATGATTATGAATGAAATGGAAACAATAAAAGAATATTTCCTTGAAGTGAAACAAAGATGCATTTTATTGAAATAAAGATACTAGACATAAGCCTATTTCACAAAAGGATTCTTATTGCTCCTAGGATTAAAGCAATAAGCATGTTTTAAACATTACTCCGAATTGGGTTTTAAAAATACAGGGATCTCTTCCGCAGTCCCATTGTTCAAAACATTCCCAGGTACACAAGGGCAAATTCCTAATGAATTCTCTTCTCCGGCTCCCTCTTTGGATACGGTCTTAATGTTCAGATTTCTCAATATTCCTTCCGACCTTTGACTTCTTCAAGGAATTTCAACTCTTTATTGTTCATTAGGCTCTGCACTAAAGCTTTGAATTCAGCGCACTCTTAGATTTCATAACCTTCTTCAGTGTGGAATTCACTGTAGCTCATCATCCCTTTGGGTGTCTCCTCCAAATTCTAAATGATTAATCCCATGTCTATCATTTGTTTCAAAACCCATTTCAATGGGGTTTTTACTTTTGCAATATTCTTCTTGATTCTCTTCCCCATATTCTCGATTATCGCATTTACCCCATTATCAGCATGGTTGGGTAACGGATTTTCTACACCAGACAGATTGTCAAATTTCACAATGCCCATTCAGATGAGCCTTTCAATTAATTTTTTGAAAGTGGTGCAGTTTTCTATCGAGTGTCCCGTGATTCCTGTGTGGTACTCACATTGGGCGTTCGCGTTGTACTATTTGGGAAACGGAGACTGCATAGGTTCAGAGTAGAACGGATATACGACATGGGCATCAAACAGATTTTGGTTTAACTCTCTATACGTCATAGGGATGGGAGTGAACTGGAGTTTTTCTGAGTTCGGCCTCAAGTTGGATTCTTGCCTTGAAGGGCCTTGACGACTGGTGGTTACGGCCTTGGCTGGCCCATAGTGATTGGCTTGGGATACTCTTTACTAAACATGCTCACGTTATCGACTTCATTGTCATTTTCCTTCGGGGTTGACCTTTTGGTACTTTCCCTTGCGTCTATCTTCCTACTCATTACGGTGTTTTCAATCATCTCGCCGGACATTACTATATCTAAGAAGCTCATGGTAGCATTTCCCAACATATGGTTAATGAACAGGGATTTCAGAGTATTGATGAAAAGCATCGTCGTTTCTTTTTCCAAAGGAGGTGGATGGACTTGCGTTGCCACCTCTCTCCACCTTTGGGCATATTGCCTGAAGCTTTCAGTCGGTTTCTTCTCCATGTTTTGTAAAGTAATTCTATCATTAGTCATATCCGTCACATGACTATACTGCTTCATGAATGCTTGTGCCAAGTCCCTCCAAGAACCAATTCTAGTACGGCTCAATTGGTTGTACCATTTGGATGCTGCTCCCACCAAACTATCTTGGAAGAAATGTATTAGTAGTTGATCATTGTTAACATATCCTGTCATCCGTCTGCAAAACATGGTGATGTGAGCTTCAGGGCAACTAGTCCCATTGTACTATTCGAATTCTAGCATTTTGAACTTGTGGGGAAGCACTAGATCTGGGACCAAACTCAGATCCTTAGCATTGATTCCATGCTAACTATCAGCGCTTTCCATGGCTGTAAATTTTTCCTCTAGTCATTTACATCGGTCCTCTAACTGCTTTGGCAATTTTGTCCTTGTCCTTTCCTTTTCTGCCATTTCATCAAGATTAGGGATAACAGGATTAGCTGGGTTAGAACCTGATCTAGCTTGAAAGTTCATCGGTACCGAAACACCATCCTGAAATTGTTGAGGACTAATCGTGACGGATGCTCTTCGAGGGTACACCTCAGGCTGTGTTGGAGTAAAACCCAGAGGATAGAGAGGTTCCTCATTATCTTCTCCAGCATTAACCATGGGGCCCTTTCCTTTATCTATTCCTCCAGTCAGCATTTGGGTCAACTGTGTCATCATATTTCTTTGGGACTCCAACATTCGGTCTATCATGTCTTGCTGGATTTTAGCCGGTTGCTCTTACATTTGCAATTGTAGTTGACCTTGCATCTCTTTTTGGAGTTGTTCAAGTCTTTCCAATCTTCGATTCATGTCTTTTGTCTTTGCTCAGGTACCGTAATGATGTTTGGTTGGTAAGTTTTTGTTGGTTTCCAGATTAATTCTGAAATGATTTTAACCAATTAGGGTCTTCCCATGAAATTTAATGCACATGATGTGATGTAATGAGAATACATGAAATGAATGCAAAAAGGAGTCGATTCTGATTCAATTTCATTTAGAGAACTTTATTAGAAAACAAAATTCTTTACATAAAACGGATTACAAATATAGCTTTGCCCTAATGCTCAAAGTTTTAACTTTCTTAAGCAACGAAGCTAACTGTTGACCCCGATCTGGTTCTAGCTTATACTTCACGCTCAGCATATCGGCTTGAATCGCCAAAGTCTGTAAATGATCGGCTACCTCCCGAATCTGAGCCACGGCCTCACCCATAATGTAATCTCTGTTCCTAACTTGATTCTAAGAATGGTGAAGCTGTTCCTTCCAACGCTTCTCACTTACTTCAAGAAGCTCTACCTGAAGCTCACAGTTTTGTAATGTAGACTCTAGTTCTTCTATCTTTCTTTTCATTTCTTCAATCTTGTTCAAACTTGCCCTCAATTCAACCGCAGAATTACGATTTCTGTGCTGATGAAGTGATTTTTCAAGTTCTGCCACTCTAGCCTTTAATTCCCTTTTGTCACTTTGGGTTTCTAACAAACTCCTTTCTAGGGCCTCTTTCTGTGCTTGAGCCTCTTGGAATTTTCTCTCCCACCGATCGACTTTGGTTCTTTCTTCTTGGATCTTTTGTCGCCATTGTTTTGACGTTTTTCCCAATCTAGCGGTTCTCATCGATAGACGTAATTTCTTATAATCTGTCTTTAAACTATCCAAGTCTTCATCGGCTTTATTCTTTCCTTTTTCTTAATTTCTCGCTCTCTAGCTTTTGAACATCAGCATCTAACCTTAAATGCATCTTTTGTTCCTCTAATTTTTCTATATTTTTTTCAAGTTTCAAATTCCTCCTCTCGAAGTCTTGCTTTATGATTTCTAGTTTCGACGAGATCACTTGTAAGTACTCTTCCATTGGTCGAACGCCTTCTAAATTCGACCCGGGGATATTATCATTAATTCTTTTACTCCACCATCCACTATACTCGGGAGTCATCATTAAACCTACAGCCAACCTTTTCATTCGACAAGTCTGATTCCAAGCGTTAGAAATCTCTTTTACCTTTTTCTTGTAGTTATCTCCCCTGTACGAAAACTCACATTGAGCTAGCCCATGTGTTGCCGGTATGAATTGTCTTGATCTGTATTGCCTCAATACGAGCAAAGGAGCATACCCAACGGCTCCCCAAATCCCAAGCAAAGGGACCTAGTCAAAACTCCCACATTGGTAAAGAATTTCGTCAGGAATCAACCAAGGAGCTCTCCACTCTACGTCGTCTTCTTGGAGATTTTGGAGGAGCGATATCCAATTTTCCTCCGATATGTCATCCATTCTTGGTGTGGCCACTATCTCTTTTAATGGGGAGTAATTCCCGGATAAAACAAGATAAGAAACCTTATCCACTTTCCAGAAATGACTATGGAACCAAGCTAACAACAACTGTGCGCACCCTATAAATCTGCCTTCACCGGCCCTCCTACATGAGCTCAAAGATCTAAACGTCTCGGCAAGATTGCAGGAACGGGTGTGACCCCTTTATCAAGTCGATCAAAAAGATCTGAAACCACCTCATCTACATACCCTAATGCCCTAGGGAAGATCATTAGTCCGTAGATGCTCAAAGCAAACACATCGACTCTCTTTTTCGTATCAGGATGCGCTAAAAGCAAATATCTCAAATTCTTTCATGGGATGCACTTACACTCACCTTTCTGCTTTATCCTAGTTGTAATCCACTGTTCGTTCATTCCTGTAATGTTCATCAATTTCTTCCAAAAGGTCGGGACATAAGCAACTCTGGAATAAGCTTTATCAACTTGAACCTTTGGACAACGTAGTAGGGCTGTATATTCTTCCATAGTGGGCACTAAATCGACCCTCCCAAAGGTAAAGCAACTGTATGCAGGGTTCCAATACTGAGCGAGGGCCCAAAACAAATGCTCGTCTAACTTGATGTCGAGTGGATACGGTAAATCCCCATAATTATAGTAGAACAATTGCTTAGTTTCGTCATTCCACTGATCCCATATATCTTTTAATTCCTGAAGGCTATTTTACGTCATACTGATACGGGTGTAGTGCCATAATTCTGACATGTACCCCTCGACTAGACTATCTCCTTTCTCTAATTGTGTTTTCTCTGACCACATACGGATAGCAGCATTATCTTCCACCTTATCAAGAAATTCGTTCCCCACGACAAGCTCTCTAATTTAGTAATCGAGCTAGAACTCGAATCGACACTCTTTCGAATATGAAATGACATGCAAATATAGCTAAAACACAATAAGTCAGTACAATATATAAAAACTCAAAGTAAATAAAAGAGAATCAAACACCTATCTGGGTAACCGCTAGGGTTTCTCATAGTACTATCTGGGCTAGGCTCCTAGGGCCTTCTACATGCGGTTTGGTTCTAAAGTTAAGGTACCCGAACCAGCAGATTCCTCGATCCTCACCCATTATAGGCTCATACAGACCGAGTTCAGTTCAGGGGAATACATTTCCTTATGGCTGCACGGAGATGAAAATCTCATGAAGACATAGGTACGGATGTATCCCGAAAGCGATCCACTATCCTGCACGAAGGTGAAAACCTTACAAAGGAGTAGCTTCTCACTCCCACTTAATAGAGGTAAGACCGAACGGTCATTATGCAATATGATGCGAAAATACTCTATGAGACTCAAACCACAGCAATCATATAAAATAACACAAATAAATGCAATAAAAGGATCGTAGTTTTTCAAATCAGATTTTCAATTTCTGACAACAGGACAGAAAATAATCAATTTTACAGCTTGACTCTCCTTAAATTCCCCAGTGGAGTCGCCAAGCTGTCGAAACCATTTTTTCGTTGGAAAACACTGGGTCAACTTTAAAAACGAAAATGGAGTTGCCACCAATCCTTTTTTTGAGGTGTGATCGGATTACCTTGAGATTGATCATTAAAACATTTTGATTTATTAAAACAATGATTTTGGCCTACAAGACTCGAGAAAACGGGTTCGGAAGTCGATTATGCACGAGGAAGGATTAGCACCCTCGTAACGCCCAAAATTGGTACTGAATTGATTGATTAATGTCTTGATGTCAAAATTTTGAAAAGATTTTAAAATACGATCCTCTTTGTTTAGAAGAAAACTTGAATAAATTAAATTGGGTGCTAAGACCCTCTTATTTCGAAGAAGTAAAACATCACACCCAGTGAGTTAAGATACGACATTTTGAATCCTCGAAACTAAGCTTGTCTTTTGACTTTTAAAACTCGTGCATTTAAATTTAAGAAGGATATTCGTCTATTTAGGTCAAATGAAAAATCGGAACCCAGTAAGTTAGGGCACAATTTCTCAAAATTCCAAATTCAGAATATTGCCTTTGTTTTTAGAAATCCTTACCTCGAGATAACAAAATGTCACATCCAGTGAGTTAAGACACAATATTTTTGAATTCTCAAGAATAAATTTTTATTTAACTTATACGCTTGATTTTTAGAAAAAGATAATCGGTTCTTTAGGCTTGACGAGGAAAATCGAAACCTAGTAAGTTAGGGTACGATTTCTCAAGTCTCGAATTACAAAAAAATTGTTTAATAAAAAATTTTGTATCGGACAAATATTAATGTAACACGATTTTATAGTAAAATGCAAAAAATGAATGACGGAACTAACATGCATA